>JAODPA010075301.1:0-28839 GCA_025585075.1 Nepenthes mirabilis
TGTTACCACTTGCTAGGAAAACAAAACCTCCCAACACCGTTAATCGCTATTTTCTTCCACAAGAGATAACATATACAATTAAGTACATAAATTATATATTTATTTTTATGAAAAAACCCTTCATCATGGCATCCTACAAAATCCACCCCCAAAGCATTGCATCTTGATTACCGACATTAGAAGTGTAGAAACCCTAATAACTGAATAAGAGAACATACAATCGCAGATAAAACATTCTACATATAAATTAGAATAACATAATCGGCAATAGTTAAGAATAAAACTCAAATCGAATATTAAACGATGCCCAAAGCTTTCCCTATTTTTTTTTTTCTTTTATTTACTCTTTCTAAGTCGGTGCTCATTGTGTTTGAAAAATAACTCAAATTTATCCTAAAATAAAAACACGGGTATTTATACTTACATCAACTGCTTGAGCGGCCATCGCATTGCTCAACTACAACCAACTATTGAAATTATTTTCCAACCTATAACTTAAACTGCTATTTTGCAGTTATCCCGTGAGCAAAATTTCCTAAACACCTTCCCAAATTTCGTCGAAAAGAAACTCCTTGCGAAACTTTCTATAAGCAACAGAACTCAAAAACATGTACAATATATATATGATACTCCAAAGAATAACCCAAAATCAAACAAAAATAAATAGAATTTTTGACCTTCTTCCCCCCCCCCCACCCCAACCAACGAAGTAATCAGCGAGATGCGGCTTACTATCAATTATCATGTTTCAAAGAAGCATTTTCATTCAACAGTTCATCATTCTTCCAACCAAAAAACATTTTAACATTTTCATTATTTATCTTATTAGTTTCATGTTTCTTCTCTCAATTTTTCTCCGGTAGTTTAGTCCTAATTATTCTCATTGCCTTGTTTGTTATTCCTAACACTTATGGCCATTTATTGGAGTAGGGTAATCGATATTTCTTATCAGGGTATTAAATTTAATTGTGAGGACGGATGAACAAGTTTTATAAATTGAGGTAAATGAGCTAATCCCATCCTGAATGGGTTCGAAACAAGTTCTAACTCATCGGAATAAATCAAAGTTAAAAAAAGAAAAAACAAATAGACGTGTTAAAGTGTGTCCTAACACGTGTCGTGGTGTATTGAGTGTGTGTTTGTGTTTCTTAGGTTAGGGGGAAAAAAAAAAAAAAACATTCATCATGCAAATCAACATGATTCATCAACCAAAAATCCAAAATTAAACCAAATTATCTCCCTTCACTCTAATGAAATTTTTAATAGGAAACATACCAATAAGAGATAGCTAACAGGTCACCCTTTCCGCAACCCTGACATAAAGAATGTCACAACAAACCATACTATCTGAGATGTAGCTATTCCACAAATATACATATCCAAATGCATTCCCAAGAACAGAAGGTTTCTATGAAGCAATACACAAAATTACGCCCCTAAGACTAGAAACAAGTGTTCCAATAGTCAAAATCAGCCCTTATTGCCCTCCAATGCACCTACCACAAAAACTGAAAATGAAGACTATGCAATGATGAGCTAAAAACCTAGCAAGTATATACATGATTCTAAGGGGGAGGATAATAATGTAACATGAAACGAATAAAATGAAATCAAAATATAACTCAACAGCATTACAATCTTCAAGATGTACATCGATCTAACGAAATTCAATAAAAATAGAATATCAAGGTTTTTAAAATATATTGCTCAACCATTGGCCAATGTACATCTACTCTCTCATTGATAGGGACCAAATATCATGTGGTATATATCATCACGTCTCAATAGCTAAACATGTCTCAACACAACCAACCATCGTCATGGTCAGCTATAAATTCTTATGTGATGGTTCATATTAAGAATATGTAGTTAGAATGGAAATATTACGATCATCACAACAAACTTGGTATGAATTAGGCCTTGTACAGCATACAATATACTAATAAACATCAAGTTTGATATTCTCAAATTTCCTGGTGTCTCTGCACGTTATCCAGAACCCACCTATATCACCCATATCAAATAATAACATACAATAGACAAAGAAAGCTTAAAAAGACGAATCCAATGAAACATGTTTAAAATAATGATCAACTAAGTAGAAGTTCAACATTACAACGTGTTCACGGGATGATCAAGGTAAGAAAGCCTCATAATGAAATAATGTGTCCAAAGAGATAAACAAAGGTCTGTATGTCCAACTATAAAGGAAGCTTCAATCAAGGGAGGCAACTACCATCAAGTTTCCATGTCTTCCAAAATCAAACTCCTGAATTCATGCCGCAATATCAAATGAAAACAAATTATCATGTAGAGTATTGCGCAATAATTAGTAATTCCAAAACAACTTCAACCTTTATCACTCTTTTGCCATGATATACATAATCAAACCATCTGATAAACATGCAATAATATCATGATCAATCTACCAAAAAAAAAGAACAAAGCCACCATTCCTACAATATAATAAAATCATCCATCCAACAATAATGCTAACCTAACAATACCAACTAAACATATAATTAGCAACAACATCATCACCTTCTCACTATAACATCATTATTAGCCATACAGCGTTAATACCAACTTAATAGACACTTGTCACAACAATTACCATAATCATCACCACAATTCTATGGGAAACACTTTAGAATTCCTAGGCTAGCTAAACCCATAAGCTTATCAACATATCATCAACAATTCCAATAAATTAATAAATTCACAGGATGCCATTCAAGGAACCCCACGGCCAGCTAAAGATTTTAAAAAATCAGTACTTACAATCACAATCATCATCCCATAAACTATACACCACAATGAAAGTAACATTCATGATATTTAACATCCTAATCTCTTAATTTGCCTAGCATCCAATAGCAGTCATCTTATTGACCATATTAAGATATCAATTAAACGAAACCACTATCTCCATTACCTTAACAACAACAACATATAAATCAAAGCACAACTTGCCACTTTCCCATATTTTATCATGATTTAGACCATATCAACATAATTCCACAATGATCACTGGTAACACTTCCACGGCTAGCATCCAACTTAAGAAGCAAAAGTCTAATTTTATCAAGCTTTCATGTTAGTTTATCTTTTATAACAGAGCTACAACTTATTTGAAATCTATCATCCATGGAGCAACAACTTAACTACCATAATACACTATAATCACACACAAACACTCCTCCAACAATATTAAGTATAAACAATTATCACATACTATAAGAACGAAAGTAAAGACTTCACGAGATAAAATCAAGGCTCGAATGCATGAATTTACTCACAAAACAAAGAAATCATTAGACATACTAGCAACATAAAAAGAATGCATTGGAGTATACTTGGCTGGAGCCTACACACCCGAAATCCATGCCAAACTTGCACGAGGACCTTCAACTGGCACTTTGCTCGGGCGAAATACCGTCCCCTCCTTTACTCATGCTTGAGTAAAAATTCAAGCTACAACTGAATCCCCTTTAGGACCAAACATGCTCAAGCAAAAATCAAGGGAATGCTCCTTTCCACTCAAGCTCTACTAATCACATGCAACATCATTAATCTTTCAATTTACATCAATAATCAGACGAGCAACAAAAGCATGCCATAATATGAAAATTTGGATATTGCATTTCACCGCCTCCTTAAAAGAGAGTTCGTCCTCGAGATTAGTAATACACAATATACAACCCTACCCTTCCAAACCTCCAATCGGCACAAACCTCACACTTCCAACAATCACAAATCACACAACCAAACTTCAATTGCACTGACAAGATTTCAAACTTCAATTACCCACGTTTCCTAACAATCCCAAATCCTACAAACAAATTCAAGCTACAATCAATGAAACTTCATTCAGGGACCAAATATAACTGAGCAATTGCTCCCTTACTCCCAAGCTCCAGTACATTTTTCACAGCATCGCATGTAACACCAATTTCATCAATCACAGCACTATCAATTTACTTCCATAATCCAACATGCAACAAAATCTGGCCATAAAAAAAAAGGGATATTACGTTTCACCCCTCCTAAAAGAAATTTCATGGTTGAAATAATTCATGCCAAATCTACAATCCCAATTTTCCCCACATTTAATTAGCACAAATCTCAAACTTAAAACTAATATTCCCAAATCGCACAAACAAATCTCAATTGCACTAAATACCCATATCGTACAATCAAAGTCCAATTTATCCACACAAACTCTTCAATTGGATTATCTCTAACCCCAATGGTCTCAAATTGCACAAACTAACTTCTCCCTTCAACCCTCGACAAATTTTTCTCTGATACCATCATTATGACCTAGGAAGTAACATAAAACATATACCTATAGTCCTGATAATAATGCTGCACTGGCAAATCGTTTAATCAAAAATTCAAATCAATTATCCATCATGCAACACAAGATTCCACTACCAAAAATCCAAAGATAAACCAAACCATAACCCATCACACTTTGGTTACACAACTCCGGTAAAATTTTTAACGGGAAACATATCATCCGGAGAATGGAGATAACCAACAAGCTACCCATTGTGCAACCCTAACATAAAAATTGTCACAACACATACCATAATACCCCAAAAGTAACCATTTCACAAATATACATAACACTGGATTCCAAAAAACAAAAGTTTTCCAATAAATCAAATATGACAACTCTTACCCAAAGACTAGCAATAGCATTCAAAACGTCCATCATCAATCTCTACTACCCCCTGATGCACCTACCACCAAATATGAAAATGGAGACGATGCAAAGGTAAGCCAAAAGCCCAACTATATACGTGACTTGAAGGGTGAGGATACCAATGATGACCTGATACGAATAAAACAAGATCAAAATATAACCCAACAATGTTAAAATCTCAAACCTATACACCGATCATCATGAGGTCCAACAAAATACAATAAAAAAATAAAATATAAATGTTTTTAGACTATATTCCTCTGCCATTGGCCAACGTATATCAATCTCTCCATTGGTAAGGACTAAAAGTCATCCAACATATACCATCACATATATACTCACCAATAGACATGTTCCAACTCAACTCATGATCATCTATGAATTTTTATACGATGGTTCATGCTAGAAATATGCCAAGACTTGAATGGAAACATCATGATCCTCGCAACACACCTAAAATGAATTAGGCTTCGTACAATGTAAGCTACACCAAAGACCTATTGGGTTCCACATTCTCAAATTTCCAGTGTATTCACATATTAACCTTCACCTATCCTTAACAAATGATGACATACAATAGACAAAGAAATCATATGAAGACTACTCCAACAAAACAAAGCGTTCAAAGGAGTGATCAACTGCTGGAAGGGATAATCAAGGCATAGAAGTCCACAACACAACAATATGTCCAAAGAGATAATCAAAGGTATAAAAGTCCAACCAAAAATGGAATATCAATCAAGGAAAATAACTCCCATCAAGTTCCAATGTCTTCCAAAATCAAACTCCTACGTCCATACCATAACATCAAATGGACACAAATTATCATGTAGAAACTAGTTACTCTACAACATCAACTTAAACAATCTCTAAATCACCCTTACCCAAGATATACAAAATCAAACCATCTAATAAACATACAATAATACCATGACTAATAAACACCAACCAAACACAACGACAGCAACAACCTCCCTACAACAATTAAATCATCCATCCAACAATGCTAACCTAACAACACAAATCCAACAACAAAATTAACACATTCCCGGTTTAACATCATAATTGGCCAAGAACCTGAATACATAATTAATATTTGATTCACCATTTATTACAATAATTAACATAACCATCACCACAATTCTAAGGCAAACACTAATGTCATAACTATCAAAAGCCATAACCTTATTAACATGTCAAAACATCTCCAACATATTGATAAATTTATAAGATGCCACTCAAGGAACTCCCCGGTAAGCCAAAGATTTCAAAGAAGCAATACTTATAATCATCATGCCACTACCCAAATACACTACAATCAAAGAAACATTCATGATATTTAACTTTTAAATTTCATAGCTAACCTAGTAGTCAACAGTAGTCAACTCAAATTCATAAGTGTTATTGAATCCACATGCTTATCTTTTCCTTCAGCCATTTCCGATTATAATGTTAAAGAAACACTCGGAGTTGAAAAAATTTGAAGTGCATGTTAATTCATAAGTGAAAATTAACGCTACTGTTGAATTACAGAAAGATATGAAAACAAAAGTATGAAAGTAGAAATAGACATGAAATCGAGTTGTTTATTACTCAAATTTGCATATTATTCAGTTATATTTATGGCATTTAAGCGGATAGTCCATGTTACCATATCACATTACAAGAATTGGCATGAATTATCCATAATCGAACTATTTCTTTCTAATTTTTGTCTAGCATTTGAGGTTGCTATTCGAACGCCAATTGTCTGTTCTAGACAATTTGTCCAGTTATTGAAGACCAACGGGGAATTTTTTTATTCCAATGATTATTAACAATTCTTCTTGAATACCAAACATCGAAATTGTTGTTAATTCGTGAGCTTAAGCAGTTATTCTTTGCTTATATCAATCTTTTACTGGTTGGAAACCGAAACAACCACTTGTTAACCTATAGCATTTGAATACTGTTTGTATACAAGACCTGTGAAATATAGAGTTCGATCCGGCATTCAAACATCAGTCTAGTAGTAAGTTCTTTTTAACCTCAGAATTTGATTAAATTTTCGTATTCTATTCATTGTTTCTATATTCTTAACATATGAGTTTCTAGAACGATTTCTTGTCAATTGTTACTCATATCTTATGGATAAATAAAAGAGATTATATAAAGACACTATGGTTTTGAGGAATATAAAACCGAAGGAACCCCGATGCAATCTATAATTTTCTAATACTAATTTCACATTTGGAGGTTTGACGTCTTTGATTTTTGTGGTGGATCGCTTAT
This sequence comes from Nepenthes mirabilis, assembly GCA_025585075.1. Classification (NCBI taxonomy): domain Eukaryota; kingdom Viridiplantae; phylum Streptophyta; class Magnoliopsida; order Caryophyllales; family Nepenthaceae; genus Nepenthes; species Nepenthes mirabilis. The sequence continues at coordinate 6,983 of JAODPA010075301.1, forward strand.
AACCGATAACCATAGTATTGTGATATAAGATGATATTGGCGATGGACATTGGATCGAGACATAGACATGCCACAAGAACTAAGATTCTTTAGATAAACACTGGCTTTCGTGGGGCACGGAGAAGTCTCTTGAGAGTCGAGGTGGTTACATGTACAATCTTAGATGTTAGGTAACCTTGTGTCACTCACCTAATCTTTGGCTTTGGTTACAGTGGTGAATAAGATCCAATTAAAGTTCTTTGGTCTTCTCATTGTGATGTAAGGCCTTAGCTGTGTTAGGATTCAGCAAATCCAGTTTTCCTATCATCTTATATCGAGTTATTGGATCTCTTTCAGTGTGGCTATCATTTTTACATATTTTTGAATTGAGAATATTGTTCATGTATTGTCGTTATTGTTATTGATTTTATATAACTTATTTGGTATTCTCACAAGTCGATATTTGTTCGATTCTACCAAATTAGTTGAGGTTCCGAAACAAGAACAAAATAATTAGAAAGTAATTAAAATAATAATTATTAAAATTAGGCCTAGTATACATGGAAGAGTTTGAATTGAAAGTACGATTGAGGAAAACAGGCTGCTGTTTACTGGTGTATGGCAAGCAGCATGGAGCTTACCGTGCTCGAAGATTGCCCTGGAAGATCCTGTGCTCACCGCTCGCTTGAGCGCAGGAGGCCCCAATTCCAGATTAAGTCGCGCACACTGCTCGCTCACCTGGCGCTCAAACGCCAAGCTATTTTAAAAAGTCGTGCTAGCTTTACAATCTTAATTTTGCGCGATAGAACCAAACCCTTAGAGAGAGAGAGAGAGAGCATAGAGAACAGAGAGAGGAGGAGATCGAGTCCACGAGTCCAAATCCGTCCGAGAGCTAATTATAAAAAATGTATATTGCGTCGAGGCAAGTGTTTTCATATTCACATTTTGCTTTCTTTCGATTTTCATTCATTTTTTTCGGGTATTTTCGTCTCGATACCCACCTAAATCATGAAAAACATGTAACCCATGCTTATTGTCCAAGAAATCTATAGTTTATTGTCCGAATTGCGCTCCAAATCGTCCGGTTTGGTATTGCCAAAACCTAACCCACGCCCAATTCGGGATTTCACTCTTCCCCTATGGATTATGTCAAATTGACCCTAAAATATGAATCACCAAGTTCCATTTATGCACATATATCGGCCGGACGACCAATCTTACAAGTTTTGACCCGTTCGCGGCGTCCGGATGTTCTAAATGAACATTGTTACTGTTCACACGAAACATAATGAAAAGTTTGAATGATTCCACCCCGTCTAATTGTTATAAAATTATGTCTAATTGTTTATATCTAATTGGAAGCCCCAGGAAGATGTGTTTGTGCACCAAATGCAAAGAAATGTGTTCTGAAGGGTCCCAAAGTGATATTTGCCCATCGATGGTAAGGAATTCCAACCTCTCCCATGAATTTTGATATTCAGGCATATAAATTGAATTGTCAAAAGAGTCCAAAGAAAGATAAGAATCATACAAGTAATTGAAGGAAAATCCACAATGTGTGATATGATCGAATTGATCTCCCGGACAGATATAATGTGAATGAAATGTGGTGGATCCTCCCTGAAGGAATAAGTAATCGTGAAAACTAAGACCGTAGACCTATATTCATTGAGTAGCATTCTTTGGCTTGACACTTCAATAACGGTGGAAATCCAAGGATTACCTTGGCCGCGTATCATTGCCGCTCATTGGAGCAGATGATATCCGTGGCACGCCCTAAGATACTACTGTGAAAAAACGATGACTGCCCTAGTATCCCGGGAGATATGGGGCATATCGTTATTGGTCCATCTACAGGCATGACATGTAGATGACCCCCCATCTGGGTCTAAGAATAAGCCCTCACGGCCTTAGATCATAGGGAGTATCATAATTCTTTCCTCATTCTCTCGCATCGTTAAGTAGTACGACTTATTGGCCCTGTTCTGCAAAAATTAATGAAAAGAATAAATGTGCATAAAAACATGTCTAATGTCATCATGTGTCCCCAAGCGTCCCTTCCTCTCATGTTCCCTTTTGAATTGCAATTATATGTTTCCCCCATCCCATTATCGTTTCCATTGTTTATTTATCGTTCGTTATTACTATATGATGCACTTACGGGGTTGTAAGCTCACTCTTACTGCTTCTTACCTTTCAGATGAGAATGCACTAATACCCGACGAGACTGAGTAAGCCATAGAAGTGTGATAGGCAACTGAGATCGAGTGCGGAGCTTGAGACTTAGCTTGATCATTATATATGAAGCAGGGATCTTGTATTTTATTTTGAGAACCTTGAATAGATATATATATATCATGATGATGATGATTTATGTGGATGGATGTATAGTTAGTTTCCGCTGTATATTATGGTTATTATGCTTCCCCAGGTTTCCTTTTGTGGTCATGTTAGGCTTCCTAGTTGGCATCCTTTCTGAATCGGCGTCGTGCCTGAATTATGACGTCGGTGCTACCTAGGGTGTTATGGTGGCTGTGAGATCCTGTGATTTTGAGTAGTTGTATTTGTGGATTGTTGTATAGGGATTGTACAGATGTTTGTATTTTGGCGAACATCCGTTTTATAGACGGAGCTCTATTTGATTTTCTACAGAAATTTATATTAATAAATTATGGACATTAGTTTTATGTGATTATTGATGGAGTTAATTAGAGGAAAATAACCCGATCCGTCACATTAGTGACAAAGATTTTTGAGACTTAGATGTAAAGCAGTGTGGTCGACTCAGAGTTTCAAAGAGATGTCTCTGGTAGGACAATGCTTAGATTTTTATTTTTCTTATATTATTATTAGTATAGATATTATATTTGTAGCAATTGTTTCAGACATGTATTAGATCTTGGATATTTTCATGTAGACATTGACAATTTTATTAATAGATGATGATGGATGTTTATTATTATTCAAGATTTTTATGATCATAATTATGATTTTTTGGGTCACAATTCAAATGGCTTAGTGTTGTATTTTGGGATCCGGGCTAGGTTTTTCCATGTTCAGTCTCGAGGGATTCAGAAAATTTGGCATGCTTGAGTTCTTTAATAAAGCCGACAGTGTGCTCGTAGCCTAGAGCTTACAGACAAATGATGCTTGGCTGGATGACATGCACTGCCAAGACTCGACTATTTGCTACCTTGATTTGATGTCTGGAGACTTTTATTCCCAGACGGCTTGAGTTTGATCTTTTCTGTGTATTAGGTTTTTTTCTCTTTGAATGTTCGTTCTTCAATAGGTGATTTCTTGCCCGAAATATGCCCTAGGACTTAGCTCCATAGCTTGCTATTGAGAAATGCCTTAGATCAAGGTAATGGAGCATAGCTTTGTACATCATTTATTTCAACGAAATCTTTAGTTATTTACCAAAAAAGAGATAATAGAATCTGAAAGACAAATCTGAGTGCAAAATTATTTTGTCTGCATGCATACAAAATTGTATCATTATAATTATCAAGATTAATAAATGTGTTATGTCATTTAACCAAACAAACAGTCCTTTAGTGTTGCAGTCAAAGACCAATAATTATCTCATAACAATTTACCCAAAATTTTAAATGTGCGATCAGGGAAATAAGTGAGAGAAGGCAGTAGAAAATTTGGTAAACATGAAATATCATAGCATTAGTAATTTAACTTATTTGAAATTTTTTATATATATCCCTTCAGAAGAGCAGCATGCTGAATGTTAAAATGCCAGTTTCAAGATTTGAAATTATGATGCCAATTTCAGACAAAACTTTAACACGTGTGATGGGGAAAAGCTATGACAAACATCCAAGTCAAATCTGGGACTGGAAGTCTAAAGATGTTCTCCCGAGGAGAGTCTTTCCCTCACATGCCTGGATTTTGCTGCTATCATCTATTGAAAGTTACATTATCAAATTAAATAAAAAAGATAGAATAGAACAGATTGGAAAATTAAGTTAGTTTTTAAAATTTAGGAGTCAATTAAATAATAATATCATATCATTTCAATCAAAATTTCAGATGAGCAGTGATGGAAACAAGTAAAAATTGGAGGAAAACTACAATATTTGCCATCATTAAAAGTAGCATGACAATTCCAAAAAAATTAAACATCTCATTTGATACAACATGAGATATATGTCAAATAGACATGACAAATCAGCTCATTAGAAAATTTAACTGTTTGAAAATTTCCGGCCTACATATATGTAAAAAGCATACGTGCAGGGTGCCTAAATGCAGGTGATGTCATGTCATTTCAACCAGAACTTTGTGGTGAGCGAAGAAAGGCCAAAATAGAAGTGAAAGTGTGAGATTAATATTGGGACTGTGAGTCACTGAGATTTCTTTCACTACTAACAGTAATTAAATATTTTATGCGCCGGTTAGTGAAAACAGAGTAAAATTTATAAAATGAGAGCAGAGAGAATAATTTACTAAAAATAAATAACAGAAATTTAACAGTATTAAGTAGTACTTAACAAACAATTATGTTGGCATTGAATTTCTTTCTCTGTTCTGATTAAAAAAGAAAAAAACCATTAGCATTTAGATCTGCGCCAGTTAGGTCTATTGCTAGTGCAAATATAATATAGAAGTGCATAAAAAGTTCAACTCCTAAGAGTACCTCAATAATGGGTATTATCAAACACCCAAGGTTCATGAACGAAAAGTTCCCGGCCGTTCATTAAAACAGTTCCTGCCCTAATATCTTCCTCGCGTTTCCTAGCTGCTTCATCTCTTCTAGCTGATGCCTCTGAATCCTGCCCAACAACACAAAGGAAATATGTTGCTTACTTTAAAAGGAGAGGTTACTTCCACCATGTGAACAGGATGAGAAACTATAGCAAAGCACACATTCAGTAAAAAGGGAATGAAAGAAATTAGAATGATACCTGAAATGGAAACAAAAATGGGTAACAAGAATAAAGTGGCATCGAGCATTAGAGAACTCTAGAAAATTCCACCTTGTTCATTCTCATCTCTCAATTTCATATCCACAAACCCCTCCCCCCTTCTAAGAAAACCCCTATGTGATATGAAAACGAGAAAGTGGAGGAGGTTCAATCCCAGCTTTTTCAATGTCAAAATGGGATTCCAATTATTAGTTTGGAAGAGATCAAAAGGTAAAGTAGGGAAGTGACACTTGATGGAAAATCATAAGAGTTCACTACACATCAATATCGATTTCAAAAACCCTATGATGGGGAGAACAAAATCGAATCCAAAGAAAAAAAAAATGGACATAGAGAAAAGCATGAGGACAGCAACATCTCACGGGATGACACATTTGACCATTTTACCTATGCAAATAAAATGTCGCTAAGTAACTCAAAAGCGAGATAAGAGAACTAAGGAACAAAATCTAAAGCACAAAGAAAAGAACGTGGAAGAACGTAGAGGGAGTATATCACTTGAGAACTCTTTGCTTGGCAATTACAAATGAAGTCTCCACCCCTTTTTATAGTGGAACTCTTCCCATCCACATTCCAAACCAAATGTCAAGATTATCCCAAATGGATAGTTAGGATCTAACTTCTAGAATTCTCCTATGATATTCCTCCTAGATGCCTTTTCTAAAATACTCCACTATCTTCCTCCTAGAATTATCTCCTAAATTATCTAGATAATTATAATAGGGATTTCTCAACAGAGACTTCCAGAGTTTTCTAGAATATTTTTTCCTATTCTAGATAACTCAACTATATACAGTAATAATCACGTAATGTCGTACAAGTTAGGAGCTGTACAAATCTACAATGAAGGTCAACCTCCGGGTCCGTACACTGAATAGTCGGCCCATGACAAACACGACTACCAAAAAAGGAAAAAGTAACAAGGAGTAAAAGAAGGACATGAGGGACAAGGATCACTGAAGCTGAACACAGAATCAGCTCTTTAATTTTCAGCTTGAAGCAGAAGCCACACCTAAGTAAACAGTGAAATAATAGCTATGTGGGTTTCAAAGTTCTAACTCAACAACTGGGTTCACAAGATTCAATTAATAAATTCAGATTAAAAGAGCTGCTGCCTAAAATAAAAGGTGGTAGTCTGCTACATAATGAACCACAGTGTCATCTCTGTTGTGGCCTATTAACAAATCCACATTACCTACCCATTCCGTGAATCCACCAACCCAGAAACAAGACAAAGATCAATGACCATGTGATGCAAGTATCTTGAAGATTTATTTATTGAGATTTGATTAAGTTGTTTATTGGATTTGATTACTTTTCATGTTTTGTCAAAATAGGGATTCCTAAAATTTTGAATTTTGATGGTCTCTAGTGTGCCTTTGGAAGGGTATATGTTATTTGTTATTTCCTAATTTTAGGTCATTAATTAGTAAATTATATTTATTTTCTAATTAATGTAGGCAAAGAGTGCTTCAATACAGAGATCATAATTTTATTATTTACTTAGTCATTGTGAATTGAATTATTATTGAAAGATTGTTTTCTCCTTCATTTGCTCAATGTAATCTCTGCTTCTTCCTTCTCCCTATGCTCTTCTCTGCTTCTCCCCTTTACCTCTTTCTTTACTTCATTCCTTCCCTGTTTTTCCCCCTCCTTGCATCACCATGTGTTGGTTACAGAGCAGAATGCACAAGACCATCGGGAAAAGGTGTTCAGTATTGCTTAATGACCTAGCTTTTATTTTTCTACGGCTAGTTGAGACCTAAATAGAAGACAATAGAGATTTTCTTCAAACATAACCTGTTGAAGGCCATCCATTAGGCTTTTGAACGCAAAGAGGTAAGTTAGATTAGCCACTATAATTAATCTGGAAGCAACTAGCCGCTATTCACGAAGCTTGTAAGAAACAAAGAGATTGGAAGGGGGAAATCAGTGCTACCATTACAAATGTGGCAAGGTTGATACATCATGTTTTGGACCCAGTTTTTAAAAAAAGAAAAGAAAGAAAAAAGAAAAAAAGACAGAAGCAAACAAAAGAATTAAAAATGGAGGAAGCAGGCTGCCATGCAGGTCACCTGTCAACACGGGGAAAAAGGTGGGGCAGCAGATGCTGGCCTGTTTCTGCAGTACATTAAAAAAGAAGAGTAAAAAAGAAAAACAGCAACCTGCTGTCCCAGATTTGGGTACGCATGAGAGAAAAGGGAGAGAAAAGGAAAAGGTGACTGGGAAGAAGAAAACAAGCTGAAAGAGAGAAAATAGGGAGAAGCTTCTAAACTTGATGTTTTGAGGGAATTCCTACAGTTTCAGGATAAGTAAATATATGTATAAATCTGAATTTCTTGGAGGAAAAATTTATTTCAAAGTGTCTAACCTTAATTTAATGTTTTCTTGAGATATATGAGAATTCCAAGTGTACTATGATGCATAATTAGGGGAAATGATTTGTTGGAATTATTTCAGAGGTTTGAATACTTATTTTCTGTAAATTTTGAGAAATTAGAGCTGGGTATTATGGAATTAAGATATGGTAAGATTATTTAGTGGTATAATTTAAGATATATTCGTTAAGCATGCTAAATTAAAGATCATCATATCAAAATGCTATGTAAGTTGAATTTAATAATGGAGATAGTAAAATAGAGATATGATTCCTAAATTATTGACTTTTTGAAAAAAAGGAATATCATGTATCTTAGCATTCTTGGGTTTTATCCTAATTTAGAATAGTAACTAAGTATATTGTGATATATTTGAATATAGGTAAGGATTTGGTACTAGATTCTACCTCATGAATTCCAAGAGCACTGTATGTTCTTGGTGAGTTGATAATAAGATTTACATAAATACTTCCAATTTAATTGATCATATTTGTAAATGAATTTTAAAACCTGAAAAATAATTAACAAGAACCTTACATGTATCATTTGTACATTCATGATATGGGGTCTTTGGGGCCGCATTTGTTATGCATGATGCCTTTGGGATGTATACTAGACATTCTAGCTCTTTAGAAGCCACTTTGTGCATGTGTATGGCTATAATACATGACCAGATATGATTATATAATTCTAGGTGTTAGATGTTGTGATTATTTTCATACTTGATTCAATATTTATATTGAAAGATATTCTAGACAATTATTTTACGAATTATGTATGGATTCATCAATATTCATGTTATTTCAATTTTTATTAAATGTTAATTGCTTGTAAGAAAACTTGTAAATTATTTATCTTTTCACTGAGCATGTCTCATAGTATTTTATTTATTTTCCAAATCACAAAATTTTAAGGCCAAAGACATTTCTTAGTGGTCATGCATGTCAAGTCAGGCCTTTTTGGAGGACTTTAATGTTTTATTTAGACATTTTGAAGGCATATGTATTGTTAGGTCTGTCATATGTACCTATTTTTGAATAAGCTTTAACTTTTATGTATATATATTAGACAAGAAGGCAAAGCCTTCTAAAATCTATGTTAGCTTTTATTATATTTATATGATATATTTCAAGCTAATACAGGAGGCTTGCTGGTTAGGATGGGTCCCAAACTCATCTTAGTCTTAATGCCAAGGGATATGGGTTGTCAAGTTTTGGTATAAGACCGAAAGGTTTAGATTTCCTTAGATTTCCTATGTATGTTTGCATTTAGAGCACATTCATGAATATTGATACAAGTTTTGTTTAATAGAAGATAGATATGCCTCCCGTTAATCCTAGAGCCCATAGGAATCTTCAACTAAGTTTGCCTCAGCTTCATGGGATGGTGGTTGTTGATGCACCTCCAGTTGATGATCATTCATTAGAGTCATCAGCATCTTCTTCACATGTACATGCTCCTCCACAAGTTGAAATGCATGAGTGTAAGCAGGCAATGGATTTGTTTTCAAAAAGCTTGCTTCAGTAGTTCAAAAAGAGCCACCTTATATACAGATGAGACAGTTGAGAGCTACTTTTTTCTATGACGGCTGAGACTTGGTTCTGACAGACAGATAGGATTTTGAGTTGCTAGCAGATGCAAATGAGGAGAAAGTTTCTTGCATTCAAATTTTATTTCAAGGTGCTTCTGGTCATTAGTGGGATTCTGTAAAACAACGATATCCCATTACTGTTGTTACCTAGGAAGATCTCAAGAAGGTGATTGATAAAAATTATTTTCCTCAAACGTTTAAAAGAAGCTTAATTAATGGAGTTTACCTGATTAGTGCAGGGATTGAGAACAGCAGAACAATTTGAGGAAGTGTTCACAGAGTTATCCAGTTTTGCTCCTTCTATGATAGCAGATGAAGGAGAAAGATGTGGACGATTTATGCAAGGACTACATGAAGTTATCAGAACTATTTTGCAAGTCAAATACTGGTCTAAGTATGGCAAGTTAGTTCAGGCAGCCTTAAAAGTTGAAAAGAGTCAAGTGGGTTCTACCTTGTTCTATCAGGGTGATATTAGTCAGAGAGTATTTTAGAATTGAGGTAATTCCGCTCAACCTTCTACCTATGGTGGCTGTGGAGATAGAAAGAGAGGGCCATGAAACTTACAGGCTCAGACTTATCAGAGTGGAGGTTCAACAATGAGATCAGGTAATGAGGTCGACCGAAGAGGGAGAGGTAGATGCATGGATGTCCCTAATGCAACACTTGCAGAAAATTTCATATGGGACAGTGCTTGAAGGGTACTTGAGGTTGTTATCAATGTAGGCAAACAGGTCATTTAAAGAGAGATTGCCTAATGTTGTCCCAGGGTGGTAGTATAGTTTAGGATCTAAAATTCAGAAGGGTGAAAGTAAAAATGATAAGACAAATCTCAAGCAAGCAAAGTTCAGCAGAGTTTTGGTATTGGCAATACCGTTGTGGGTTCCATGACAACCTGATTGACCTCGAAATCAGGCTATAGTTTTTGCCATGACCCAATAGGAGGCCTAGACTTCTCCAAAAGTGATTAAAGGTATGGTATCCATTTTTTGTCATAAGGCGCATATTCTAATTGATCCTGGTTATACTCATTCATTTGTGTTTCAAGCATTTGCATCAAATGCTGATAGAGATTTGGGATCCCAGATTATAACCTAATTGTAACAACGCCATTAGGAGATTCCTTATTTGTTGATCATGTGTACAAAGATTAGTACGGTATAGACGATTCTATATAACTTATTGGCAAACTTGATTGACTTTGATGCCATTCTAAGAATGGATTGGTTGGAACCTCATCATGATATAGTAAACTGTTTCACAAAGGTGTCTTTTGAACATGATGTTATTTTCTAAGGAGAATGACGTGTTTTTCCCTCTTGTGTCATATCTGCAATGATTGCAAAGAGATTGTTTAGAGAATGTTGCTAAGCTTATTTAGCTCATGTGATTGATACAATGGTTTGTGCAATAAACTGGAAGACATTCCTATTGTGTGAATTTCCAAATGTGTTTGCAAATGAGCTTCATGGGTTGCCTTCAAATATATATATATATATTGAGTTCTTCATTGATCTCACCTGGTATAGCTCCTATTTCCATAGCACCATGTAGAATGGCTCCGATAGAATTAAATGAATTGAAGACTCAACTATAGGACTTGCTGGATAAGGAATTTATCAAACCTAGTGTTTCTCCTTAGGGAGCACCTGTATTATTTGAGAAGGAGGATGACACTATACAATTAGGCATTAATTATCGACAATTGAACAAGGCCACCATTCATAATAAGTATCCCTTGCCACGTATTAATGATTTGTTTGATTAATTACGAGGTGCTAAGGTGATTTCAAGATTGATCAGCATTCTGGCTATCATTAACTTAAAATCAAAGAAGTGGATGTTCGAAAGGCTGTATTTAAAACAATGTATGGCCATTATGAGTTTCTAACAATACCTTTTGGATTAACTAATGCTCCAGTAATATTTATGGATTCGATAAATCGAATGTTTAATCCCTATCTAGACAAGATTGTCGCAATTTTTATTGATAATAAAATGGTGTATTTACGTAATGAAAAAGATTACAAATGACGATTGAGAATTGTATCGCATGTTTTGAGAGAGAAATAATTATATGCTAATCTTAGCAAGTGTGAGTTCTGGCTTGAAAAAGTTGTATTTTTAGGTCATGTAATTCCTGCTAATGGTTTTCTGTAGATCCTTAGAAGATAGAAGCAATGTTAAAATAGGATCCCCCAACTAATGCTACTTAAGTGAAAAGCTTTACTGGTTTAGCTGGATGTTATCATTGTTTTTTTAGTATTTATCAATTATTGCCACTCCATTAACTAAGTTACTCAGAAAAGATATGAAGTTCAACGGACTAAAGAATATGAACACAATTTCCAAGAACTTAAGAATTGCTTGACTTCTCTTCCAATTATTACTCTTCCTTTAGGAAATGGTGATATTTAGTTACGTTTCGTGATGCATCTAGACAAGATTTGGATTTTGTTTTGATGCAAAATGGGAAAGTGATAGCAAATGCCTCACGACAACTTAAACAACATGAGCTGAACTATCCAATACAATATTTGGAAATTGCAATTACTATCTTTTTCCTCAAAATTTGTAGACATTATTTGTATAATAAAACATGTAAAACATTCACTAATCACAAGAGTCTAAAGTATCTCCTTACTCAAAAAGAGCTTAATCTGAGAAAGGAAAATGGATGAAATTATTTAAAAACTATGATTGTACCATAGATTATTATCCAGGGAAAATCAATGTGGTAGCAAATGCTCTTAGGAAAAAATCTTCTAGTATTTGGCACATATCCAGGTAGTTTCTCTTCCCTTGTTGCTTGAGTTGAGATCTTGAGAGTTAATCTTGCTATGGTTGACTCATGATTGTTATTGGCTACCTTAAAAGTTAGACCCGCATTGTATGAGTGTGAAAGTGATGCACAAAATCAAGACATTTAATTGATAAAAATTTCTAGTTAAGTTTAAAGTGACAATTGTATTGATTATTCAATAAAGTGTGATGGAACGTTGATAATACGAAATCAATTATGCATTCCAAATGTAGAGAGAATCAAAAGGAAGATTATGAAAGAATCTCATTGTTGAGCATATTCTGTGCATCTGAGTAGCATCATAAGGTATCGAAATTTAAGGGAGAATTTTTTGTAGCAAAGTATGAAGAAGGAGATTGCCAAGTATGTTTCTAATTGTATGCCAACAAACCAAAGCCGAGCATCAGTGTCCTACAGGAATTTTTCAGCCATTACCTATCCCTGAATAAAAGTGGGGGCACATTATTGTAGATTTTGTGCCAAACTTCATACTATTAAGAAGCACGATGTTATATGAGTAATTGTGGATAACTCATTAAGTCAGCACATTTTTTGACTTTTAATATGACTGCTTCTATGGTTAAGTTAGTACAAAAATATGTTGATAAGATTATAAGGCTCTATGGTACACCCATGTCTATTGTGTCAAATAGAGATCCTTGATTTATTTCTAGTTTATAGCCTAGTCCCCAAAATTTCATGGGTAGAAAATTAAAATTTAATATTTCATTTCATCCTCAAATTGATGGGCAATCAGAATGGATGACAAATGCTCTAGAAGATATGCTTCAAGCTTGTGTGATTAAATTCAGCAATAATTAGAAGGTTCACCTACATTTGATAGAATTAACTCACAGTAATAGTTTCCAAGCTAGCATTATCATGACTCCTTATAAAGCATTGTATAGTAAAAAATGTTTGTATGAAAAAGGTGTGAGAGAATTAACTGGGTTTGAAATTGTTGAAATCAATGTAGATAAAGTTCGGGTCATCAAAGAAAAATTAAGGATAACATAAGAGAGATTGAAAAGTCATGCTGATAAAAGACTACATGATCTTGAATTTAACGTTGGTGATCAAGTCTATTTAGAGGCTTCACTGTGGAAGGGCATTTTGCGCTTTGGGAAACATGAAAAGCTAGGTCAGCATTACATCGGACCATATGGGATTATTAAGCATATTGGACAAGTTGCATATCATCTTGCATTGCTTCTAGAGTTGTCTAAGATTCATAAAGTAATCCAAATTTCTATACTACGCGAGTGTTTGCAAGAAGGAATTTATGATTCTCACATACTTGAATCACAACTTGTAAGGCCCGAGATCTCCCTATCAAACAAATCATAATTAATCGAGGTCAAAGGACGCAGAGAAATTTAGATTGAAGGGTCCAACATCCGGGAACTACTGAAATTAAAATATGTAGACTTGGAGACTTCCACCCGTTTAAGGATTTCGAATTGAAATTTATTATGTTGACAAGGTTATAAACCCGGAAGCCAGTAATTCACCGCGAAAACATAACAGCAACCCGAAAAAATTATCTGATGGACCCGATTAGCCACCGATCCATATACGGGTAATAAAAAGGACATCTCGGCTACCAAAATTCCAAATAATTACCAACCGAATAAATTTTGAGGTAGCAAAATAATAGTCCGACCACCGAAATGTCATCCGATTAGTAACCGGATTAAACTCAGTTGACAAGAAAGCAATCGGGCAAGTAGTATACCACCCAGGCTATATAATTATGTTATTAAATTAAGTAAAATGGCAGCCTAGTTATTTCTTTAGGCTCGGGCGGCAGCTGCAACCATAGGAGAACCGGCCAAATCAGCTGCACGGCAGCCCCATATCAGCAAAACTAATAGGAGATAAATATATATATATACACCCACGGCAACTTCAACACTTAGCCAAGAATTAAGAGGGAATAAAACAGCTCACGGCTGCTTACTTCACAATTGAAGCAGCTTAGCATTAAGGGAGAGAAGCTGCAACACGGCAGCTGATCTCCACAGCAGCAGCAGCACCCCATTAGCTGCTCCAAAAATTCAGCAATTCAACAGCATAATTAGCAGCATATTCAGCAACCCACGTAGGTGATAATTCATCCAATTAAAACCCACCACTAGGCAAGTTATTTAGCAGCCAAACTAGCAAATTAATAGAGGTGACTCAGCTCCTGGTGCAACGTTGGCAGCAGCTCTTCGTAGCTGCAAATGACTTAGCATCTTTTATTAATTTATTTAGGGCATGATTAGAATAGTAAAAAAGAAGGAAAATAAGAGGGAACCGTGAGGAAGGAAAAAAAAGGGAACCGGGAGAGAAGGAGGAAAGCAGAAGGAAAAACAGAAGGGAGCCTGAGAAGGAAAACGGAAGTCAGGGGTTTCAGCTGAATTCTATGGCAAATGTACTTGAATCCCTTCTTCATTTGGTTTTTTTTTTATTATTAATTCCATAAGTATTATTGTTTTGATACTTAAATTTCAGATGTTCTTGGTCATAATCATCAATTTTGCATAAACTATACCCAGCTGAAATTCTGTTTTCCTGCATCAATTTTGCATCAACTATAATAATATTGTTGTAATATGAATTTTTTTCAAGTTACTATTTTTTTAAAGTTGTTGATGTTTGAAGCTGAAAACAGGTTGCTTCACTCTGCTGTTGCTGAAATTTTGCATTATACTTTGCTGAAATTTTGTAGTATTCTTGCTAAAATTTTGTTGTATGCTTTGCTGAAAATCTAGACTATGCTTTGCTGATTTTCTTACACGTTGTACTAAGTTTACTAATTTTTGAAACTGAATATATTCTGAAAATATGATGCTACTGGAATTTGAAGTACTGATTTTGCGGTATCACGTTGCAAATGTCCTCAAGCTGAAGCATGTGCTGCTGATTTTCTGTTTTGGCTGATTTCCTATGCAATATACTTTATTAATCTGAGTTGTGCTTTGTTGAATTAAGCTATATTGCTGATTTCCAAGTATGTTGTTTGCTAAAATTGCTGTAACATATGTGCTGATTTTTATATGTGATGTTCAAGTTGCTGATTTTAAATTACTGTAACAGGTTTTGTTGATTTCCAAATCTGAATTATATTGTAACCTGGAAATTCTAGGCACCAATTCTTATTGAATTTTTTTTTTATGTTTATGCTTAGAAAATGGTTATGATTCCAATTTCTATAGAAGAAAATCAGATTATGGAAAAATGATTGGAGACTCTACAATTTATTAAGAATTAAGATTATTTTCTCCTAGCGTTGAGAAAATTAAGAAGAAGAAGAACCAAAGAAAAGTTTAGAGTTTTCACAAAGATTTTAAAAAGGAGTTAAGAAACTGGACCAAGTATTTATTTTAGAGGGTAATATATTCTAGCATGCTTTGGTATATTATAGTGAAAGATCGATGTTTGATAATTCAATTCAGTATCGCTGAGGCGATTCCGGCCCCATCTACCGGGTATAAAGATATGTGCCACCAATCTCGGAGTGCAAATACAAGCTCCGGCCTTAAATTGTGTGGACAGAACACAATCCACCCATCTCAGGGTGCAATACGAGCTCCAGTCTTAGATTGTGTGGACAGAACACAATCCACCCATTTCGGTGTGTAATATGAGCTCCGGCCTTAGATTGTGTGGACAGAACACAATTCAGACTTCGATCAACCACACCTTTAACTGGTAAGGCCTACTGGCCCTAATCCCTACAAAAAGGTAAGAAAAGAAAAATTATCTACAAGGTTTGGAGTAAAGAACAAGAAATAATCAAGGTAAGATATTAGAATAAAAATTGCATATTTTCCATTCTCTGTAATGATTTCCTATGTATGTTATTATGTTTTAACTAAAAAAATTGCATAGTCATTGTTATATTGTACCTTACTGAACATTTAGCTCACTCACTTGTTATTTTCCCACCCCTCAGATGGAAGGCACGAGTTGGTACCAGATGAGCAAGAGTAATGACAAGAATGGTTTAAGCTTATGTATTTTTGAATTTTGATGAAATTATAATAGTATTATGAAGTCTTGTAGTGGATCTTGTAATAAAATGAGTGTGACCTTAGTATTACTCTTTGGTTATACTTCTGCAATTTGTAATTATGGTTATTATTAATAATTCCACAAAGTTTTATGATAATAATTTTAGTATCTAATAACATCTCTAAAGAATCCGACACCGTATTCAAGTCATATAGGGTTGGAGCCACTTGATATGGCAACATGTGGATTTTGTGTATAATTATGATATATTTATGGACTTATATGTAGTATGATATCTCATTAAGTGTAAATGAGAATGTAGGACATTACACAACTAGTGCACTTAAAGGAAGATTTGACATACAAAGAAAAACCTGAGCAGGTTTTATATGCTAAAGATCGAGAGCTACGTAACAAGATTGTTATCTGAGTATAAGTCTTCTGGTGCAACCACAAAAGAGGAGAAGCAACTTGGAAACGAGAAGATGAAATGTGAGCCTTATTCCCCACTAATTCCCTATGTTAGATAAGTAAAATTTCAAGGACAAAATTTCTTTTTAGAATGAGAGAATTATGAGACCTAGTTTAAAAAAAAAAAAAAGAAAGAAAGAAGGGAAAAAAGACAGAAGCAAACAAAACAATTAAAATAAGAAGGAAGCAGGTGCCCATGCAGGCCACCAGTCAAAATGAGGAACAAAGTGGGGGCAACAGCTTACTGAATATAAGTGAGGATTTGGTGCTAGATTTCATCTCAAGAATTCCAGGAGTATTGTCCTGGTCCAGGTGAGTGGAAAAAAAGATTTGCACAAATATTTTCAATTTAATAGATCATATTTATAAATAGGTTTTAAGACTTAGAAAATGAATAATATGATAATTTACAAAAATCTCTATATGATTTCTAATTATTAGTGTTTTGGAATATGATTTTATCTTGAGCAAGTATATTTTGTGTATGGACATGGGCCTTATAGGTATCATTCGTCTATTCATGATATGAGGTCTTTGGGACCACATTTGATATATATGATGCCTTTTGGGCATATACTAGACGTCTTTACTCTTTGGGAGCCGCCTGCGTATACATATGACCACGATACACAATATGGCATGATTACATGACTCCAAATGTTATATGTTACGATGTCTTTTATACTTAGCTCAACGTTTATGCTAAAATATATTCTAGACAAATGTTTTATGAATTATATACAAATTCATTAATATTTATGATTACTTTAACTTTTGATATTTGTTGATTGCTTATAAGAAAACTTTTAAGTTTATTATCTATTCCCGAAGCCTGACTCAAAGCATTTTGTTCATTTTTCAGATCACTGGGATTTTAAAACTAGTGACAGTTCTTAGTGGTTATATGTGTAAAGGTCGAGCATTTTTTTAAAGGACTTTGATATCTTCATTAGTCATTTTAGAGGCATATGTAATGACATCTCATCATGTATACCTATTTATTTTTGGATGAGCTTTAGCTCTTATGTATATAATATATATACCAAATAGAGTGGTAGAGCCTCCCAATATTTACGTTAGCTTTAATTATATTTAGATGATATATTTCAAGTTAAGATATGAAGTTTGCTGGCTAGGGCGGGTCGCAAGCTCATCTTGGTCTTAGCATCGATCATGGCCTATCCAGATATGGATTGGGGCACCATGAATTTGATTAGTCACTATAATTAATCGGGCAGCCACATCAGGACATGATAGTTCATATACAAAACAATATTCTTTTCAGAGGAATTAGCTTTGCACAATGATGTTGTGTTATGACAAAGTTAAAAAGAGAAACGGAGAATACAGCAGCCACTACTACCCTAGATATAACAAGCTCGGAAACTGCTAGCCTAGATTCTAGAGCATCATCTGGAGAAGTTGTAAAATAGCAATTAAGCTAACAGCATCCCAAAAAGCAACTTGAGATTCACTGTATGTTGTTTTCAGCTTATGAAAAGTTAAAACTAAGAACTTTTCTAAAACATTTGAAAAGAGCTTTTAGGTTAAGCTACAAGTCCCAAAAGTTCTTTTTAGCAATTAATCTCAGCACGGCCTGAACGATAAGGACCTTGACCTAATGGATGAGAGGTACATAGGAAAAATGGAAGCCCAAACAAACTAATAAAACATGAAGAAATCCAAATTGAAAACATAAAGGAAATGAGAGAAATCCCACGACTTTGTTTTTAATCAATGAATGCTGCAGCTAGGAACAATGCCTGATTTTGTAACAAGGTGATGGAGAACCGCAATTCACATCATCCAGATAAGTGTTCTAAAATATTAATGTATTTCAATATTATTTGAAAAAATGGTGAAAGTTCACTCACCGTGAACTATCAACTACATCAGGCAAGGGACACTTTGCAGGCATCATAACATCTATCACCAACTGCTGCTAAGAACTCAAATAACTAATGACATAGTATAAAATCATCCCAACAAAATATACAATTCACTATCTAATAAGGTAAGAAATCTTAAACAGCGTCCTCACTCTGTTTCCTAAATCTCCTATGACGAATCTAAAATACAAAGCTATAGTAACTTCATGAAAAAATGAAAAAGTCAACATATTGCTACTGCTTCAGTACATCATGGATGTTGGGTCCAAACTGCAAGGAATTCTCAAAATATTGTACTGAATAACAATTGAATTTCATTAACTTCTGGGAAAACGTAGTTGTTTATATTCTCCAGATGTTTATGCAGAATAAGTATATCTGTTAGTAGGGAGATTCAATAGATTATCAAAACATAGTAGGGTTATATTTTAAGCATTAGTCAACATAATAAAGAATTTTCCCTTAATTTTTATCACACCACATTCAGTATGGCTCTATTAGTCCTCTCTCTTTTTTCTTCCGATTCCTTATTCCAAGTGCTCCCATCTCATCCCCTCCCTCAATTTCTCAACTTGTACCCCTCATTCACATCACTATGGTAAGGAAAAGGAATCAAGACCTAGACTGCAATGGCAAAAGAAAAATAGTCACTGAACACTTGAGACAGTGGAGATGCAGGTAATCAGCAGCAAACAGATGGACGATTTAACTACAGTTGATGACCCCTTAATACTTATATATAAGTGCCATCATAGCACAATATTCCTAGGTCATGGAGTCTGAGGAGGTCAGATGAAAAATGCCTATCCATGTATTGGAGAAATTGTTTCCAAGGTTTGATTCAAATAAGTAAAGTTCAAGGATTTTTTAATAATATTCGAAATATGAAGAGAAAATGTACAAGAGATGAATCAAATTGATCAATCTGGTTCAGAAAAACAAATTTCATTAATATTTTCCTATATGAGAAAAGCAGAAAATTTAATTGAGAATGAGGAAACAATTATCAATACAGAGGTCAGGAAGCCCGACAAAAAGCTAGAAAAGGAAAAAGGAACACAAAGCAATGACTACATTAAAAAAAAAAAAAACCAAAGTCAACTGTTCAAGTTCTAGGGTTGCCAAGTATGTATCAATGACAACGAAATGCTCCTTGGATTCAAGTCAAAAGAGAGATGAATAACCTTGCTTTCTTCTACAATAAATAAGGAAGAAAATACATATCCCAGAAAATCCTAGCTTTTCTGCCTATCGAAACCACAGCAATCGTGTAAGTCTTCCAAATAATGCTGGTAGGGCAAGAAAAGAACAAGGACCTTTCGGCGTTTCCATAATGCATATTGGGCCTCCGTTATTGAAGCAGCTTTGGGATCGCCCCGGGCCCGTCTATCGCTCACCTCTTCCTCCGCCCCCATTGATGTCCTCCCCTTTCTCTGGTCGCAGGGAGGCCCTGTTCTCTTGCAGCAATTAGAGATGGAACCTGCTATGATCTCAAATTTTTAAGGGGTTTTTTTTCTTTAGGAATTAATGTGTATCAAATAAAAGAATTCTAAAAAAAATACGTTCCCCCCCCCCCCCCCAAAAAAAAAAATAAAGGTTGAAATCATAAAATTATGTGTTAAACATGATATTTTTCATAAGGGGGTCATTTTTATTCAACCACGCCGAGGCTAACAAAAGAATAATACTCTTGTCTCAAAAAATTACATAAGATCACAACAATAAGAAAGGATAAAACATCAAAGCAGTGGACATTAGAGTCTCCATGGGAACATAGTGGCCAGCCACAAACAAGTTGTAGCTCTATTGCCAATAATATATTAAATGTTATGTCGAATCATATATATTGAGTTAAAAATTTTTTTAAAAAATCACAAGAGACTGTAAGAAACTTTTAATATCTAGATACCTTTGCCTTTAATATGATATAAATGAAATCATTCAACTTAGACATAGTCTTTATCGAAAAAAAAAAATGGCATTCTAAAGCCACCTGATAAATACGAAAAATTATATTTTCTACCATACTTATTTGTTATTATTTTATAATTATTTTAATAACGACGGCTGAAATGGGCAGACCCAAAAGAAATGTCAGCCCAGAAGAAGTACGGCTCGCTGGCCCAGAGGCAGTCAACGTCCCAATTGGCCGAAAATAATTCTCAGATGCCTGGATATGGTCCACGACTTCGTTCCGTTGCACGAGAAATTACTTACCTTAACTGATTATGATCCAAAATATTTTTCCAAATCACTATCTCCCTTGGAAAGGAAGTCTCCAACTCAGCGCATCTCCCACAATGAAAACTACAACATTTACTGCATGCAGCATCTCTATAAGGAAAGAAAGAAATCCCTCTGACCGATTTGTAGTTGCCCTAAATAGCGCCAGCATCTCTCGACGGATGGAAGGGATCTCCTCTAGGCAACTGACAGCCAGCCTGGCCACCCAAGAAAGGGAGGCGAGGTTCCATGGCTATAAAAAGCCCTCGAAACAGACTTTAGAGATACGCCCTCTTCAATACTCAAACTGACACTAGCGATCCCACTCTCAAATGAGTCCACAAGCGTCGTTCTCCTTTCCCACTATTTGCTCTTCGTCAACCCTATGTCTAGAAAAGCCGCTCTTTACGGGCGCACCATCACCAAAAGTCTCTCCACACCGAGCACCAACACCAAAAGTCGCTCCACACCGAACACCACCTTCGAGTCAAACTCATAAATCTCCTTCCCTACATCATTCCCAATAAGTTCTGTCTTTGCATTCTTCATTTCGGAAGAAAAATAACTCACTTGAGTGTCGGAGGATAAATTGGGGAGCAAGTCCCGCCATTTTTCTCTGACGTCTTATCTTTTATTATGGTGTGTAGGATCCAAATTAAGGAGTACGGAGACTGGGTTCCATGTCTATTCGAACTCGAGACCAAGTTGTACCCGAATCCATCGACGACTCGAATTTAGGACACTTCATTGGTGCTATTTGTGGAAAGCAGAATGAAAGGCCTAACCATTATTTTCCTAACGAATACGATGAAAACAAGAGTCCAAGCCAATATTCCAATCAAAGATGTCACCTCCCCCGACAACAACCCCTCCTTGAGTAGCCGAGTGGAAGAGCGGCCGGCTCCCATCATCCTGGCAATGGTAGAGCAAATGAATAACATGTCTCAGATACTCCATACACTCTGCGCATGTCAAGGCAAGTAAAGGCAGGGGGCTTCCTCCTTTGCTCACACTCCTACCTTTAGGCGCGGGGGCTAAAGAAGGAAGAAGCCGGCCGAGAGGGCACCATGCCCAGGCAACTCCGACATCCCGAAGGCATTGAATGCCAGGAGTCACTCCAGGTTGGAAGGATAGATGAGTCCCAAGACACTGGAGAAGAGCTCGGAATGGAGAAATCCTCACTACTCCCGCAACAAGTAAAAGCCCCTAGTTTGAGAAGGAGCCTCGCGCATTGCTCGAACAGCCAACGACAGCAATCAACCAGTGCCTCCCCAATCGGTCGGACATTTGGAGTTGAGGACCTATTTCAACGTGAAAAGGATTGCTACCTCATCTCAGGTAGAGAAGAAAATTGACAAGATATGGAGGCGTGTGTTCAAAGGAGAAGCCGGTGAGCACTCTACCAACCTTAAGAGGTCACCCTTCACAATGGAAATCTGAACCTAGCCACTTCCTCCCAAGTTCAAGATGCTGGCCATGGAGCCATATGATAGAAGCACTGACTCCATGGATCATCTCAACCACTTTCTGTTGGGGTCACTCCCGAGTGGCCTTTGTCCGGGGACTCCATTGGAATTATGGACGAGGA
>JAODPA010075312.1:0-28833 GCA_025585075.1 Nepenthes mirabilis
AAATAATATGATATACATAATGCCTCCAAATGTAAACACAGTATATTAGATACGAAAACAAACCAAGTACTGGTATAAAAATACTTACCTCAACCTCTTACTAAATATATCTGACAAAAGGATACTTCGATCTACCCTTATTCTTCTTCTGTTCCTTCTCCAACGCAAAATGGCCAAACAATACCCTAATACTGCTTAAATAGGGCCACTGGTGCTAAAGCACTAGCCTCATGGCAAATGGCGTTCGAGCGCTACCTCGGGCACCACCCCATGGCTTTCAGTGCTCAAGCACACGGCGGGCACACCTCAACCGCTAGCCCGCCTGCTCTGGCTTCCTTCGAAATTTCATGAAATAATTAATCTTGATACATCCAATTTATTAAAAATAATATATAATACCAAATTAAATCAAATGGAAACTGGGTATTATAACTCTCCTCTCTTTATAAAATTTGGTCTTTGAAATTTATGTATCTCAAAACTCAAACAAGTGGGGCTACTTTTTCTGAACTTCTTCCTCGCGTTCCCAGGTTGCTTCCTCGACCAAATGGTTCATCCAAAGCAACTTGACCAATGGGATTATCTTATTCCTCAATGTCTGATTCTTTCTATCCAAAACTTGAACTGAAACTTCAACATATATCTACTTTTTATTAATTTGCAATGGTTCATACTTGATTATATGCGAGAGATCATACACATACTTTCTCAACATAGATACATAGAGGAAATCATGACAATCGGCCAAATTTGGAGGCAAAGCCAATCTATAGGTCACCTATCCAATCTGTTATAAAATCTCAAATGGTCCAATGAATCTCAACTTAAATTTTCCTTTCATTCTGAACCTTGAGATTCCTTTTCTAGGAGATATATTCAAAAATATATGATCACCCATTTCAAACCTCAACTCAAACCTCATTCTATTGATATAACTCTTCTAGTAACTTTGCGCAACAGTTAGCCAATCTCGAATAATCTTGATCTTATTTGAAGTATTTTGAATAATATCAGGGCCCAAAAGTTTACCATCATCAATCTCTTCTCAATTGATAGGAGATCTACATCTCCATCCGTATAATACCTCAAAAGGGGCCATCCTGATACTCTATTGATAACTACTATTATATACAAACTTAGCTAACAGTAAATAATTATCTCAATTTTATTTCATCTCTAAAATTGATACCCTTAATATATTCTCCAAAATCTGGACGGTCCTCTCTAATTGCACGACTATTTGTGCATGAAAGGTTGTACTAAATTTTAATTTGGTACTCATCTCCTTATACAAATTTTTTCAAAACTTTGATACAAACATAGGATCACGATCGGAGACTATCGAAACTAGAATACCATGCAACCTTATAATTTTATTAATATACAGAAGTACCAACTTATCCCTTGAATATATCATCTTGACGAGCAAAAAGTGAGTTGATTTCGTAGATTTGTCCACAATCATCCAAATTGCCCCTAAATTCCTTGTCGTCCTAAACAAACCAAAATAAAATCTATCGTAATATGCTCCCATTTTCAACTGAAAAAACAATAGAGGGTATAAAAATCCTGGAGGCTTCTTATTCTCGGCTTTCACTTGTTAACACACAATGCACCTTGTCATAAATGCTGCAACATCCTATCTCATATTCTGCCACTAGAAACTCTTCATTTAATCCAATATCTCCTACTCTTTAATCATCAAATGAGCCATCAAACCTAAAGATTTCTGACTCAAAGTATCAGCAACTACGTTCACCTTCCTAGGCTGATATTGGATTTCACAATCATAGTCTATCAATAAATTCGTCCACCTACGTTGCTACATGTTTATTTCCTTTTGCGAAAACAAATATTTCAAACAGTTATGATCCAAATATATGACAAATTTCTCTCTCTACAGATAATACCTCCAAAT
This sequence comes from Nepenthes mirabilis, assembly GCA_025585075.1. Lineage (NCBI taxonomy): Eukaryota > Viridiplantae > Streptophyta > Magnoliopsida > Caryophyllales > Nepenthaceae > Nepenthes > Nepenthes mirabilis. The sequence goes on from JAODPA010075312.1 coordinate 1,919, forward strand.
TTTCAATGTAAAAATCATGGCCGCCAACTCCAGAACGTGGGTGAGATAATTGTATTTATGAACCTTCAACTGTCTTGACTTATAGGCAACCACCAGCCACACTATATCAACACACAACCCAAACATTTCTTAGAAGCGTCACAACAGACAACAAAGCCTGCCAATCCTTTAGGGTTGACAAATTGGTGCCGAAATCAATTTATTATTTAAATCCTAAAAGCTCTTCTCATGATCTTCAGTACAAATGAAAACTGTTCGCTTCTACATCAAGTGCATTAGTGACACAGCAATCCTAGAGAATTTCTCAACAAACCGTCTATAATATCCAGCCATACCTAAGAAACTACGTATCTCCATAACATTAGTCACCCTATCCCAATTTGACACCGCTTCAACCTTCTTTAGGTCCACTAATATGACACCTTTAGAAACTATGTACCCCAAAAATGATACTTTCTCCTACCAAAATTCGTATTTCTTCAACTTAGCAAATACCGACTATTTCCTCAAAGTTTGTAGTGTAATCCTCAAATAGGTCTCATGCTTTTCAAAACTCCTTGAATAGATCAAAATGTCATTGATTAAAACTGCCGCAAATTGATCTATGTAGGATAGGAAAACCCAATTCATGAGATCCATAAAAGATACTGGCGAATTTGTCAACCCGAAAGGCATCACTAAAAATTTGTAATGGCCATACCTTATCTTGAAGGCTGCCTTGAATACACCCCCCACTTAATCCTCAACTAATGATATCCCAAATGCAGAACAATCTTAGAAAAGACTTGTGCCCATTGCAGTTGATTGAACAAATCATCTATCCTCAGGAAGGGATACTTATTTTTTATTGTGATTTTATTCAATTCTTGATAATCTACACATAACCTCATCGATACGTCCTTCTTCACAAAAATTACCAAAGCACCCCACGACAAAATACTCGGCCAAATAAATCCCTTCTCCAACAGATCTTGTAATTGTTGTTTCAATTTCCTTAACTCGAATGGGGTCATTCTATAATGAGTCCTCAAAATCAGTGTAAATCCTGGTGTAATCTCAATAGCAAAATCAATCTCCTAATCAGGAGGTAATCCAGGCAAATCTTCTAGAAAGACATCCTCGAACTCACACATAACCAGAATATTCTTAATGGCCAAGTATGATTTCCAGATGTAGTCACATTTGTCAAATAAGCTTGGTACCAATCTTTCATCAAATGATGCATATAAAGCTGAAATCAATCTCGTTGTCTCCCTAATCTTCCTTAAAATTCAAATATTCATAACTCAGAATACAAAATAAAATGATTTTGCTAAAACAATCCATACTGACATGATAGCACGCCAATTAATTCATCCCTAAAATGATGTTAAAGTCTGGCATGTCAAGCAAAATCAAATTCACCAATAACTCATATCCATTGATCCAACCAAACACCAGGGATACACGATATCAGCCAACAATGATTTACCCACTGAGATAGACACCATCAATGTACATTTTAGAAATTGAGGAGGCCCACACTAATTGCAAATAAATCTAGGGGCTACAAAAGAATGCATAGCCTCAAAGTCAATCACAACATGTGTCAAGGAATCACAAATTTGCATGTTACCTTCCATAGTTGATGGATCCGCTCTAACATCTCGTGCCGTTGCTGCAAAAGCTCCACTAGGAACCATCATCCCCCTATTTAGACACTTCGGAGAGGTTGGAAAATCTTTCGCCTGGTCACCTAGTTTGCAATAATTGAAACACGTTCCACTTTGGCAATAACACATTCTTCTAGCACGGTTTCTCCCACAAAACTCACATACCAACCTCACGAATTGGGGGTGTAGTGGAGAAGACTTCACCTTAATTGATTTCCTTTATCTTGACCTTTGGACCTTGGATGAGTTTTTGAACCTCAAACTCTGGCCTCGACCTTCCAATTTTCTCTCAAAATACTTCTTTCACAACTGCTTTTGCTCAATCAATAAAGCCCGATCAAGCACTTTACTATAGGTCAATAGACAAAGACACACTAACTACTTTCTGATAGAATCCTGAAGCCCTTACAAAAACTTTCAAGCTCTTTGGGCCTCATCTACTGTGACGGAAACGGATTTTTTTTTGTCCTCAGAAACTTCTGTCAAACAGAAACATAATTAACGGTCTAAACATAAGGCAAGATTTCTGCAGAAATTTCGGCAGAATCTCCTTTGTAACTGGATGAAAATCCAAAAATACAGTCCTGTATAATCATCCATTACAAGCACACATCTATCCAATATCCATAATCTTCTACAATAAGCATACATAGGATCACAGGTGCCATCCATGGCACGAATCTATAAAAATATAGCTACGCTAACAGTTCAATAATGAGATGCTGTCCAGGACCTGCACAGTAAATCCAGAGTATATAGCGGAAGTAAACTAATAACCTGCAGAAGTATAACTTTTTCTTTTACCGACAAACATATCATAAGCTTTTCATACAAAAATCTACATGTTCTATAACATCAATAAACATAGAATCGGTATACAAAATCATATTTCTAGTTAGGTGTTTGCATCCACAAGCTCTTCAAAAAAACGGTTCCACAATGCTCTAAGTCCTCAAAAAGCCTTCAGAAGCTTCTCTTGGTTTACTCCTTTTCATCAGGTAATAGCTCTACTGTCTCATCTGAAGGAAAAAAAATACTAAAATAGTGAGCCGAGGCCCAGCAATGTACATGCATCTGAGTAGTGATACAATGATGCAAAATAGTCATGTAACTGTACAGAAATAGGACGGAAATTAGAATGTACTTCAGCAAATAGAGAAGACATGCTTTGACTATATTATACTTCGGAATCAGGAATCAGTAGTTAGAAATCGGTGATCAGTAATCATTATAATCCAGAAAGCAGATCAGAAACTTCTCTTTTATTCAAAACAGTACAGTAATCGGTACGGAACAAAAATCAGTACAATAATAACGGTACAGAATAGAACAGAATCAGAACAGAATGGTATCAGAACAGAACAGCATAGACCCTGCCAGTATCCCCATCTAGCTGAGGGGGCGAATGATCGAGGATAGATTGTGTTCAGTCAACACAATCCAAGGCCAGTAACAAAAGTATCCCATCTCGAGGGATCAGTACAGTGTGCCTCCCGAAGGTAGGCTGGTAACAGAATCTTCCTGACCGTAACACCCCGAGGCAGGGCGGACCTCAAATAATTTCATGGACAGAGTTATCCTCGATTACCACCATAAGTCCTAAGGCATGTCGGAGAACCAATCCGGACTGTAGTCAGTCCTGGGTCCTAAAATAACAATAACGGAAACCATCTCTTTATCGAAAATCCCTTTTTTCCAAAATCAGACTTTCACAATACACTTTCAGCACTTCTTTAAATTCACATGGAAATTTCGTCGGAATATGTTCGTTCATATTTTTGAAAACAAATTATACTGAAAGTTGCACATCGATGTCAATTAACTTTCATATAACAGAAGTTACGGTTAGAACTTATCAAAACCTCGTCATTTTCGTACAAAGGGCTTCGTCAAAACCGTCGGACTCAAATCGGTCTCTTACATGTACTTTTTTCATGAAATTAAGGTCATGGATGCCATGCATATACATTAAATCATACAATTTACTCAATCTTCACAACATTTTTGAACTAGGGTTTCATTACATGCTTTTCGAGACAAATCGAACACTATTTTCATACTTATTCACGAAATCGAAGCTAAATCTTGCAATAAACATGGATAAACATAAAATCCAACCGATTAATTAAAGAAATCATGCGTCAACATTATTTTCATAACATTTCATCAAGTTTAAAGCAAGTTTAAAGCACAAGAAACGGAAAAAATGAAAAATGATGTTCGAGGCACACTTGCCTTGTCACGGGCTTTCACCTTTATAACTGGCTCACGAATGGATTCGGGCTCCCGGGCCTCATTCTCCCTTCTTCCCTCTCTAAGATTAGTGTTCCCTCTCTCTCAAAAACCCTAAACCCGTGCGAAAATGAGAGAAAAGAAGTCAGATCGCGTTTTTATACTGCGCCTGCCGCTCGGCTTTTGGGCAGTTGCTCAAGCGGCCAGCGGGCGGAGGGCTTCAGGTACGCCACTGGTTTTTCCGCCTGATAGGAGGGCTCAAGCCCACGGAGGGCGCTGGTCTGGCCCCCGGCTAGCCTGCAGCAAGCCTACGTCGCGTTTTCGCCGTTCGGGACCCGTTTTGACAATTCTAACTCAATCTTTCACATCCTTGGACCTTATTTTTGATTATATAACCTTAATAAGTCATGATTATTACAATTTAAAACCTGAAATCTCGTCTACGAATTAACATTTCACCGCTTACAATTTCGGTTTTCGATTTACTAATTCCAATTCTTTGAGCTTTTCAATCCATTTCTCTCGTACCTTTTGAACACAATTCACCTATTTTAACTTATCTACCTTCTAATTATCATATTTTGGAACTCGGGTCATCACATTCTCCCCCACTTATATAAATTTCGTCCTTAAAATTTGACGAATCTCGAACTCCCTGAGTCAGAGGAACTCTTCCAAGCATTCCCAATCACCTCCTCGGTTAAACGATTATCTCAGAATACTTCAAGTATTGAATTGTTCTGATCCTTATTACTCGTTTCATTCTATTGAATCCTAAATTGAAACCTTCTTATGGGGATAAGCTTTAAATTTCTCAAGATAATTCATCACAATTACTTATTTACTCCAACATTTACGATACTTGGGAAAAACTTCACATTAATCTACGAAGTTTGAGGGCATCTTAAACCTATTAATTCCCAGCGACTTAGCTCAAGTACTCAATCAGTTGAAAATTCTTACTTTAATTTATGCTAAGTATTCTCCCCGAACCTTAAATTCCTATAATCGGTGGTAACCTGCTAAATTCTTCTGGCGTTTCCAAATCACCTCATTGATTAAACGGTTATCTCGAAGAATCTTGAGCGTTGAATTATGCTGGTTCTTATTACCCAACGCATTCTATCATAATCTAATTCTACCGAGTTCAAAGACACTCCAAATTCTTCAACTACTTTTCCAACTTAACCCGCAACCTCAAACAACTGAGAGTTTTTGCTTGATCCTATCTGAAGTCTAGAAGGGAAACATTTCTTCTGAGCCTCAGAATGAACTTTATCATATGTGGGTTCACTACATTTCCGCTGCGCTACTCTACTTATTTATCTAGCTACGAGTCATCTGATTATAGTTTGCCGCTACATTAAAGTTCACTTAACTCCTAAAACTCCCTGATCAAGTTTCAATCGAGATTTTGGCACAAACTTCAAATCGCAAACAACCACAAGATCAAAATACCTTATATCCTCACTATTTCGTTGATATATTATCAAACCGACATTTTCTTAGAATACACAATCTATGTGAAACACTTAGATTACGCGTCAACCATATTTAAAGCAAATCCTGAGATAGCCATATCATGCAAACAATCCCTACCATTCCTCAAATTACAACTAGATTAGAAACTACAATTATAATTATAACCCAAAAATTTATTACAACTTTAGGTTATTACCCGGAATCTCAAAACCCAAATACTTAGAAACATCAGAATCTTGTTGGCATACCGATGGGCCACCTAATTTAATCCGAACACGTTCTCCATAATTATAATATAAGTGAACTGTCTTGAAACAAAACCATATGGATTTCTAGTTCCAAAATTTCACGGCTATAATACTTTTAATACGTTTCTATCTCCCAATTTAAGAAAACGACCCCTATTGTCCAAGAATTTGAACGTATTTGCAATTTTTCCTTTCACACATCCTACAAACACCAAAAGCATATTGAGTCTAAAACTCTTAATGTCAATTATCAGCATCAAGGCCAAATTTCTTAAAGATGCTAAGGTTTCTCCTAGCAATCCTTAAATGGGTCTATCCATTTGCAATATCGCAAGATTATATTGACTATTATAACTCTTGAAATTATCCGGTATCAGCTACCTCCTAGGTAACATCCCTAAGTTTTCAAAGTGGAGATTCCAACTTTTAATTTCGACGTACTGGCGGAGTAATTCTAACTATGAATCTCTTCCCCACTTATATGGGGATAGTCACCTATCACAACACCGGGATAGAAAAATTCTAACATCCCCAAAGATATTACTTGCTACGTTAACTTACTAGCCCTATCAATGGTCATCTAAATTAACCTTATCGGTCTGTCTTATCTACCTCGATGGTTTTGGGGGTATTTCTCAATGATACCAAAGCCTAAAACTCTCAATGATCGCCGTTGAGTTTGACACAACCTCGAATTATCGGTCATCAGATAAGTCAACCTAATCTTCCTTCTATAATCATCCTCAATTAGTCACACGGCCGAAGCTCCTCAATGACCACAATATAACTTCAAGCGGTGGCCGCATATACTAATTAGACTTAACGCAGATTCTCATTAAATACTCTACAAGAAGGACGACATCAATTCCTTGATACTTCGATCAATTCAACTTATGCTTCAAATCCCACAACCTAATAGCCAGATGTTATCTTTTACTAGTCTAATCATATTAGCACTGTAATTTGTCCATCGAACAATTATTAAGATCAGGTCTAGACTAAATACCTTAACCGGCTCAAATTCATACACAAAATCGCACAGTTCAATTACAAGGCATAATATACTTACTAATACAACTCCGGTCGACCAAACCAATCACATCTACAAACTCAAGGGAAAACGTCACAACCTTAATACCGTCTATATCAAACTTAGATCCTTAATGAAACAAACTTAAGAATCACAAAATTATCCATAATCAGGATCCCAACGATACAAGTGCTGTGACATCAAAATAGAGAAATCTCATCATCAATCTCGGCAATCCACATATTCCCTCATGCACCATCACCACCCAACTCTGATTCCATGGCACTGGATTTTTTCACTGCCAGGGCAGAGGATACAAACTATCTTTAATCCAGCGACCATGCTATTTACACTTAGGTCATAGTCCCAAAGTCTATGTCATAGTCCCAAAGTCTATTCGGGAAGGCATTTATCCAAAATTCTTACTTGAACATTCACTTTGATACATCCTTTTACCTTTCCAAATATTAGATTACCTTTGCCGCTATTACAAAGTCTATGTCCTCCAATCACAAATAACTCAAAACACAATGCAACATGGGCTCGAAATCCCCAAAATGACACCAGATTACAATATTAAACCCAAGAGCCTTACCTCCTGTCACGACAGGTGACATTAACACATTGAGTTAATACCTTAGGACCCTGATTTAAAATGCTAAACCTTTTCACTGCCTGTCCATGAATAAAGACATTTTTCAATCTTACGATCAAGCCAACCACTATTGAAGTATGTCCTCGAGAGTCTTACCGACACAAGGCATTCACCAAAAGAGCTTCCATAAACACATAGGGCAATGCCTCTCAATCCTCGAGACCCATGATCTTTCTCATGTCAACCAACCGAGGTCAAAACCACCTCCTATCTAGTATGGGGCAACACGCCATATCTTCTACAAGACATGGGATCACCATAACGTCATCTTAAGTCTAAGATTTCACATTGCAACTTCAATATAACTCGGGGCTACCCAAAAGTCCATACACCTTAACGTTCCCAAAACAATTATGAATTATCATCTTAAGACTTGATACGCCCAAGAATTTACTCCAATTTACAAACCTTGAGCTGCTAACTCCACCCTATTCATTACACTTGCTGGGTTTATAAGGCAACCCTTCTTAGCGAAATGCTAACCTAAGAACTTCAATTCACGGTCGATCAAACTTAAACCTCAAATCGAGATTAATTAATCTAGGCTTCGAATCAACATTGATCAGTTCAAAAACCTAATTGATACCGGTCAAATTGAAACACTAAGGTGTCTCGACACACTATCTTTCTCTTGACCCTACAACCAATCACTAATATTAGTAGTCCCCATCTAGGAGCCACTACCAATTTTTCTTTGTGATCGATACATTTTTCATTAAGACATTCCTTGAACACTAACTAGGACACATTAGTTAACCAATCAAACTAAATCATCATTCCTAACTTAGCACTAGCCTAAGAACCAATTTCTAAAGCGTTCTAGTTACCTTAACTTCCCATACCTATTCCTAAAGAAATTATGTATAGAGATTCAATCCTATACTTCTACTTTTCGATCAATTAATACCTAACGCATCTCAATTCTCTGATACCAATTGTGACGGAAACGAATTTTTTTGTCCTTAGAAGCTTCTGTCGAACAGAAACACAATTAACGGTCTAAACATAAGACAAGATTTCTGTAGAAATTTCGGCAGAGTCTCCTTTATAACTAGATGAAAACTCAAAAATACAATCGGGTATAATCATCCATTACAAGCACACATCTATCCAATATCCACGATCTCCTACAACATGCATACACAAGATCAAAGGTTCCATCCATGGCACAAATCTATAAAAACATAGCTACGCTAACAGTTCAATAATGAGATATCGTCTAGGACCTGCACGGTAAATCCAGAGTATATAGCGGAAGTAAACTAATAACCTACAGAAGCATAGCTTTTTCTTTTACCGACATACATATCATAAGCTTTTCATACAAAAATCTGTATGTTCTATAACATCAATAAAAATGGAATCGGTATACAAAAGCACATTTCTAGTTAGGTGTTTCTATCCACAAGCTCTTCAAAAAAAACGGCTCCACAATGCTCTAAGTCCTCAAAAAGCCTTCAGAAGCTTCTCTTGGTTTACTCCTTTTCATCAAGTAATAGCTCTACTGTCTCATTTGAAGGGAAAAAAATACTAAAACAGTAAGCCATGACCCAGCAAGGTACATGCACATGAGCAGTGATATAGTGATGTAAAATAGTCATGTAACTGTGCAGAAATAGGACGGAAATCAGAATGTACTCCAGCAAATAGAGAAGACATGCTTTGACTATATTATACTTTGGAATCAGGAATCAGTAGTCAGAAATCGCTGATCAGTAATCATTATAATCCAGAAAGTAGAATCAGAAACTTCTCTTTTATTCAAAACAGTCCAGTAATCGGTACGGAATAGAAATCAGTACAATAATAACGGTACAAAATAGAACAGAATCAGAATAGAACGGTATCAGAACAGAACAGTATAGACCCTGCCAGTATCCCCTACTAGCTGAGGGGGCGAATGATCGAGGATAGATTGTGTTCAGTCCACACAATCCAAGGCCAATAACAGAAGTATCCCATCTCGAGGGATCAGTATAGTGTGCCTCCCGAAGGTAGGCCGATAATAGAATCTTCCTGATCGTAATGCCCCGAGGCAGGGTGGACTACAAATAACTTCATGGACAGAGTTATCCTCGATTACCACCATAAAGTTCTAAGGCATGCCGGAGAACCTATCCGGACTGTAGTCAGTCCCGAATCCTAAAATAACGGTAACGGAAACCATCTCTTTATCAAAAATCCCTTTTTCCAAAATCAGACTTTCACAATACACTTTCAGCACTTCTTTAAATTCATATGGAAATTTTGTCAGTATATGTTCGTTCATATTTTCGAAAATAAATTATACTGGAAGTTACACATCGATGTCAATTAACTTTCATATAACAGAAGCTACGGTTAAAACTCATCAAAACTTCTTCATTTTCATACAAAGGGCTTCACTAAAACCGTCGGACTCAAATCGGTCTCTTACATGTACATTTTTCATGAAATTAAGGTCATGGATGCCATGCATATACATGAAATCATGCAATTTACTCAATCTTCACAACATTTTTGAACTAGGGTTTCATTACATGCTTTCCGAGACAAATCAAATACTATTTTCATGTTTATTCACGAAATCGGAGCTAAATCTTGCAATAAACATGGATAAACATAAAATCCAACCGATTAATTAAAGAACTCATGCATCAACATTATTTTCATAACATTTCATCAAGTTTAAAGCAAGTTTAAAGAAAAAGAAACTGTAAAAATGAAAAATGACTCCGAGGTACACTTGCCTTGTCACAGGCTTTCACCTTTATAACTGGCTCGTGGATGGATTCGGGCTCCCGGGCCTCATTCTCCCTTCTTCTCTCTCTAAGATCGGCATTCCCTCTCTCTAAAAAATCCTAAACCCGTGCGAAAATGAGAGCAGAGAAGTCAGATCGTGTTTTTATACTGTGCCTGCTGCTCGGCTTTTTCCACCCGCAGGCTGAGGGCTTCGGTTATGCCACTGGTTTTTCCACCCGATAGGAGGGCTCGAGCCCACGGAATGCGCTGGTCTGGCTCGTGGCAAGCCTGCAGCAAGCCTACGTTGTGTTTTCACCGTTCGGGACCCGTTTTGACCATTCTAACTCAATCTTTCACAACCTTGGACCTTATTTTTGATTATATAACCTTAATAAGTCATGATTATCACAATTTAAAACCCAAAATCTCTTCTACAAATTAACATTTCACCGCTTACAATTTCGGTTTTTGATTTACTAATTCTGATTCTTTGAGCTTTCCAATCCATTTCTCTCATACCTTTTGAACATAATTCACCTATTTTAACTTATCTACCTTCTAATTATCATATTTTGGAACTCGGGTCGTCACATCTACCATAATATGGGGAGTAAAATGCGACAACTCTGTAAACTTTGAATCATACTCTACCACGGTCTTATTACCTTGCTTCAAATGACTAAACTCTTCCACCTTCATTTTTCAAACATTGAATGGGAAGAACTTGCCAGGATCGGGTTCCTAAGACTTAGCTACACAGCCTTAATGGGAAATCGGCCTAGGTATCAAGTCGGCCTATTAGGTAAGTTGACTGGTTAAGGATAGTTGATCGGTCGGCTAGATAGTTGACCGACCGGATTAGATAAGTAGATCGGTTAAGGAGAGTTGACCGACCTGATTAAATAGTTGACTGGTTAGTATAGTTAATCGGATTGGATAGATGGTCGAAGTAGAAAGTTGACCTAATTGGTTAGCTAACCGGATTGATATGTTGACTGGTTTGGATTGGCTTATTAGTAGGATGGGAATATGGGCCGGAGTAGCCAAGCCGGAGTGGGTGATCTGCTCCCACTTGCTTTGTTGACTTTTCAAGGTATGGAAATTAAGTGGGAAAAAGAGAAGTGCCAGAGTAAGTGACTTACTCCCATCTGCTCTCACTTGCCCCCATTGTCTTTAAATATCGGATTTGGTGGTTAGGAAAGAAAGTGTGATGAAACAGATTTTTTTTTCCTCAGAAATTTCCGTCAAGATAGAAACAGGATTTTAGGACCAAAATATAAGGTAAGACTTCTGTAGAAATCTCGGCAGAGACTCCTTTGTAACTGGATGCAAACCCAAAAGTACAACCTGTATAACCAACCACTACAAGCACACAACTATCAATTATACTATAATTCTTTCTACAACACGTATACACAGAATCACAGATGCCATCCATGACATTAATGTATAAAACCATCAACTACACCAGTAGTTCATTAACAAGATGCCATCTAGGATCTGTATAGAATATCCAGAAGTATAGAATGGAAGCTAAACTATTAACCTGTAGAAACATAGTTTTCCTTTTTACCATCACATACATCACATGTATTTCTATACAAAATCCACATATGCAGGAATATCCATAGGTATAGAATCCATATACAAAATCACATGTCCAGTCAAGTCTTTACATTCAACTGGTTCTCTGAAAATAGCTCCAAAATGTTTCAGATCCTCAAAAGTCTTAAGGAAATGCTTTTAGTCACTCTTTCTTGTCGGTACTAACTCTACAGTCTCATCTGGAGGGGGTAAAATAATAAGAAGTGAGCTGAGGCCCAATAAGGTACATATAGGTATGCAGTAAAGTAATTATACAGAACAGTCGTGAAACTAGACAAAAATAGAACAGTTAAACGGAATAGAACCTAGAAAATAGAGAAAGCATAATTTAACAATATTAAACTCAGAAATCAGAAATTAGTATAATTCAGAAAGTAAAATAAGAAACTTCTCTTTTATATCAATACAGGACAGTAATCGGTACAGAACAGTAATCAGTACAATAACGGTGGTACAGAACAGAGAAGCAACATACCCTACCAGTATACCCTACTAACTGAGAGGGTGAATGATCGAGGATAGATTGTGTATATCTCCTCACAAGTCCTAAATAACAATAACAGAAATAACCTCTTTATTGAAAACCCTCTTTCATAATCAGAGTTTCGCAATTTCCTTTCAATTAATTTCAGAACGTTCAGAACATACAGTAATGGTCTAAAAACCCTTCAATTAAAAGCACATGGAAATTCATCGATATAAATCCGTGTAAAATTTTTAAAAACAAATTATACCAGAAGTTTTATTTCAGTGCCAATTAACTTTTGTATAACAGGATCTACGGTTAAAATCATTAAAATCCCTTCATTTTCGTACATAGGGATTCGCCAAAACTTCTGGACTCAAAATGAACACTAAACATGTATTTATTCATGAAATTAACACCATAAATCTAAACACATACACTAAATCATGCAATTTAACCACAAATTCCTAATATTTTCAAGTTAGGGTTTCATCACATGCTTTCGGAATCAAATCGAACACTAATTATATGCTTGTTCAAGAAATCGAAGCCAAATTTTGTAATAAATATAGGTAAATATAAAATCTAACCGAACAATCGAGGGAAACATGCTTCATTTACTTTAAAAATGTAACAATAACGTTTTAGAGCATTTTCATCAATTTTAAGGCAAGAAAAAATGGTAAAAATAAAAAATAACGTTCGAAGTACACTTGTCTGAGCCCGATCTACCGTTATTTTTACTCTGAGTGGATCAGAACGAGTGATTTCCTCTTTTTCCTCTTCTCTTCTCTCTCCTCTTCGTTTGTGCCTCTGCTCTCTCTCCCATTCTCCTCTTCCTCCTTCTATTTATAACAAAAACGGAATCAGAACGCGAGTAAAAGTTGGGACAGCGCTCGAGCGCCTGTCGAGCACACGGTGAGCGCGCTACATTCTGCCAGCGCTTGCCTTGAGTGCCCAGCGAATGCACTGCGAGTGGCTAGCTACTGAATTTTTACGCTCATTGTCGCGCCTCGGGCACACGGCCGGCGCTACTCTATTGCTTACTGAACTTGGGTATTTTTTTAACTTTTTACTTTCAACCCTCATTTTTCAATACATGCTTGGCCTCTTAATGATTATCATCATTTTAATTATTCTCAATTATCATATTTTTGGTTCCGGGATCTCACAGAAAGTTTGGAAAAGAAAAGGGAGACGAAGGAGAGGTAGACTTTCCAGGCCATATTCGAGTAAGGAAATTCATAAATCAGGTTATGGCAAGTGTATATTATCTTTGGCTGATACTGATTCTTGTTCGATTCTTTTTGGTATTATTATTCTAATATCCTTCTCCGCTATATTTCTGACAAAGTGCATATCATGATAATTGCCTTCTCATATTTTATGAAGAAACTTCATGTTTAAGTGCATATACTATGCTTTATATGTTGGATTTCATTATTTATCCCATGATTCATGTTCCAATATTGTCATATTTCTCTCTTCTGTTTGAGTTCGAAATTGAAGTAAGATTTGGTAAAGTTCAAGCTATTGTACATGAAAAATATTACCTTTCATGTTTATTCAAACTGTTTGTAAATATCAATTTGCTCATTTGAAAATTTCATCTATTGGAAGTTAAGATGCAAGCCACGGAACCAAAGAAATTTGTATCTGAAGAATAGCAAGTGGAATTCTGTAGTTTGTTATTTGTCATTTGTCATTTGTTATTCGATATATGGCCATCGGATGAAAGATTCATGTGTAGAGTTTCCATCCAAAATGCTGTTAAGAATTAAGAAACTGGATCAAGGATATTTAAGAGATAACTCGAGAATTGCCCTAAGGCCACGGGAAAATTTTTGGTGGCAACTTTAGACTATGGCCCTGTATGCAGGGTTAAAGGCATTGCCACCCACCTCTAGGAGTAGAATAAGAGGATCAGCCTTAGATTGTGTGGGATTACACAATCCTTCCTTGATTTGTCTGCTCCCGTTCGGTTCCTAAAAATGATTGAGTTTTTAGTATGAATTTGAAGGCAAAATAATTAAGAATACAACAAATGACATCCGAATTTAAAGAAAATCGGTACCCATGAAAACGTCTTCGGCCCATGTTTTATGTTCCTATATGCATTATACTCCTATTTCGTTTCTTTTGATTTCATTTTGAAGTAATAATTATGCATATCTTTGCTTATTTTTACCTTATTAAATAATCGGCTCACTCCTTACTTTTTTTCTTACCTTTAGACGAACAAGAGTTTATGCCGGATGAGGAAGAATAGAGTTGGATGACTAATTAGATTTTGAGAGGCGGATCTCGATTTATCTAGGGTTAAGAGGCCGATCTGGATTCATAAAGCAATTGGTGGATCGACTTTGAATGTATTTTTGAACATTTTGCAAATACTTTTGTATAAACTATTTGGCTGTATAAATTAATAGATATTTTTATGCTTCCGTAGGATATTATGGTTAAAGTATTTTGATTTCTAGTGGCATCTTTCATGGCATTGGTTTTGCTTCAGAGCTGGACGACTTAGATATAGCCGACTCAGATGAGACTGGCCTAGATAAAGCCGACTTAGATATGTGGCCCGCCTAGACGAGGCCGACTTAAAGATCGGCAAGTTTGGATCATGTATGTGTTATTATAATATATTGCATGATTATTTATATTTGCCTTATTACTCTATTTGTATTTAAAATTTGCCGGACGTAAATAGTAGCCTATCAGAAATCCAATCCGTCATAGAACTTCTCCATAAATTCCTCCACAAAAACATCCCATTAAATTTTTTTCTCCATTCCCAAAATCCGATGTTGAGTGGCCCACCATCTACTCGCCTCACCCTCCAACTTATTAGCGGCAAACTTGACTTTGTTTTCTTATGGGCAACTAATTACCTCAAATACCTTTTCCACTCTCTGGATCCAATTTTCAACTTTGAGTGGATCAAATTCTCCCAAGAACTTTAAGACATGCTCGCTCTTAAATCGGTCAAAGGGCATTCCACCTTGCCCCTACTCAGCCATCCTCCTCATGGCAGCTAAATCTTCCACAACCCGAATCTCTATTATCTGCCATAAATGATACCTATTATGCAAAATATTCAATTAATTACTTTTTCCAAAATTAAACCAAAATACCCCTCATTATGACTCTTCTCTAATACCATTCATTGTCACGAATCCGAATTTAAACAAATCTAACTAATTGTAATTCATAAAAATTAAAATTTCAAAATAATACAATAAAAATTAATAAATTTCAAACTTGGACATGAGAAAACAAACATCTACATGACCCGATATGACAACTATGAAAATAATAATCCTCTAAGATCTCATCGGATAACCATTCGAACAATATAATAATACGAGCTGCTCCGTAAATGTCGCAAGGGATGTGGCGAAGCAATAATAACAACAAAACCCAAATGACTGAATAATATAACTTAAATAGAACCACAACCAAAACCCATTGTCTCTCAATGTTCAATATACAACCAATACTGATAAAATCCAAACTACAACTAATACTCACCAAAAAGATTAAACTATAACCAGATCACATCCAAACTTCTATAATGTATCAAATCCCACTAATTTAAAGGGATAAGAGATAAAAATATGAATCTAAATTTAGCAAATATCCATTCCCACTTGAGCGCTCCTTCGGGTGTCCCTTAAGCACCATTCCACGGTTTTTGTAATATCTCAAATTTTTATCCGATTTAATTGAGATTATTTATTAGTTTTTTAGGTAATATGGGCGTGATAGAAATTACTTAAATATTATGAGATTTTGAGAAATGACCAGAATTGTGGAGCGGCTCCTGGAGTGTGCTCGTACTGTTATATGACTACTGGTTTAGATTTTAGAAATAAAAGAAAAGTCAAAAAAGAGAAAAAAAGATATATATATTAGTAAAAGGAAAAAAAAAAGAAGAAGAAAGAAAAAGAAGAAATGGGTATCAGGAGGGTTTTGGGAAGAGAGAAAGAAAAGAGAGGAGAGAGAGGGAGGAAGAAGAGAGAGAGGAGCGATCAAGGCTCTCAGGTTCGAATCTGGCTTGAAGTTAGTTAAAGAAGTGATAGATTGGGTCGAGACAAGTGTACCTATACCATCCTATTTCGTTCTTTCTACTTTTTATTCCATTTTCTTCAGGTATTCTCATTTTGATACCCGATTAAATTTATATTTTTTATTATCAATAATTTGAGTATGCACATATGTGGATTTCATATCTGATTTCATAATTTTGATCGATTTTTCATATGTAAAAGCGTAACCCGCACCCGGATGCTTTTATCCATTTATTTTTGGAGTTTTTGTATAAATTGACTTTAGAATATGGATACACATACCTTGAACATATTAATTTATCAATTGGGTGTTCGATTTGGTAATTTTATGCGATTTTGTACACTTAAAAACCCTAATCTGCGCCTTGGCATCTTTACCCATGAAATTGAGGGTTTGTGTAGGATTTGGTTTTAGAACTGAAATTTCCAAACTTCATGAACGTGGGTATTCTGATTATTTGATATTTATGTACATATATTTTATATATGTTAATTTTACATATTCCGGGAATATTATTGGACGTGAATTGAGATAATTATCCACATGTACATTTTGTATATTGTTTTGTTTATGTTTCAAAAATTATGTTACATGTAATTATAATAGGATTTGTTGTCCGGAAGCTATAAAGTTATGTCCGATACTTTATAGTAAGAGTTCCTTATATGTTCCAAGCTTTATATTGATTTATACATATAATTGAAAACATATGAAGACATGAATGCATAAGAAATGATTATTTGTATCCGTATCAAATAATTATAAAAGATTTACAAAGTATCTGAAGGGAACTCCACAATTTGATATGTTTTATGATTTGTTCTCCAGAGAGTGAGAACTTCTATATAAGTTTTCAGTTAAACATTTCTTTAAAAATAAGTAATTAAGAATTTGGACCAATGATTTATATTTTAGAAGGTAGTATTCTCTAGCATGCCTTAAAATATTATTGTGGTAAATCGAGGACTTGCCTTTGGGCCATGAGGATATGGTGGCATAAGAATACAGACTGTAAGCCCAGTATATTCGAGATTATAGGTATATCGTCCACCATGGGACGATAAAATTTGATGTTCATAGTTAGTGCCTTGCATCACGTGGAGTAATATGATCCTTTTCTCGATTTGATTATACCGTTAGTTGGTAATACCTACTGGCCCTGGTCCACAAAGATAAAAAAATTTATACATATTTTAAAACTTAAAGAAAGAATAAGTAAAACGAGAAAGATAAACGTGTTTCGAAAAATATATTTGTTCATATTTCATATTTATACATCTTCATTATGCCCCCATCTCTTTCCTCAGCTTTATTTTACGTATATTGTTTATTATCATTGATTATATGACACTTGTTGAATATTTGGCTCACAATTACTACTTTTTTTATCTTTAGATAAGTACAAACTTAGGCCTAATTAGGTGAGGTAGAAGATTAGAAGTTGGCTAGGCTGTTGACCTTGGAAGATGACTTTGTATACTTTGATTTTGTAATTTTGTATCTTATGGAGTAAATTTTGTATATTATGAGATGAAGATGTGTTTCTATATTGTTGATATACCGATAGTTTAGTTTTTGCTACACTTTGATAGATGTGTAGGCTTCTGCAGGGAATTATGATTTGTATTTTGGTACCTAGTGGTATCTCTTTATCTGACGTTATGTCTGGAGACATGACATTGGAGCCACAAATATATTGTAGCATTTGGATTCTGTGATACGATGTTATGGTTATATATGTCTATTATACAGGATAATTACATATTTTGTATTAGGTCGATGACCATTTTATTATTGGAACTCTACCGGATTCCAGTTTGGAAAGTGGGTCTGCTACAGTTTTTAGTGCTTAGGAGCACAACAGGTGCCAGCCTGCCTACTCCAATTTTTTTTCAAAAATTCGTAATATAATTAATTTCAATACATCAAATTTACTTAGAATAACATATAATATCAAATTAAATCAAACAAAAATCGAGTATTATAAGAATAATCCGTACTGTGCAATGCATCCTTCAAATTTGCACCAAACGCTAACATTTTATGTTAAACATGCAAATGTTTCAACTGGACACATGTTGGGTGACGCCAATCGCCCTAAAATGCACATGAATACCCCAAATGTATCCATTAGATCTACTCATACTGTTAAAAATACATATAAGCGTAGGTTAGGCATAGGTGAGGTTTCACTCATCCTAATTTATTCTGGTCCAAATTTTAATTTTTTGATTCAAAATCTCAATTAATTTTAAAAATTTATCAATTTAATTAAATTAATTATGATTAAAAAGATATTTTTGGATTCATACATTATAATAGTAGTATGCCAGATGGACATCTATGGGGGCACTTATATGCAATTTTGACAGTGAGTGGCAATCAAGATGCACCACTACTAGTACTCGTGAGTGGAAGAGATAGAATATTGATATCTGAGTTGCATCTAGTGCATTGCTTGAGATGAACTACATTCCTTATTGAAAACCGGTAAGTTCCGGCTGTAAAATGGCCGTCAAATTAACATAAACCGGTACAATTTTCCTATACAACACAAATACATCCACAAACAGTAACATAGGATCCAAAAAATCATAAATCCATTCGTAGTACTAATGTCATATCTCCGAATACAACATCGGTTCATGAAAGATGCCCTAGATATCTAAACAAACCATAATATCCTGTGGAAGCATATACAACCATCAATACGTATCTATCTTAAAATATACAAAAGTACTCCTCACAAGGATACAAAATTATAAAATCTAAATCCACAAAGTCATTCTCCAAGTCTTCTGTGTTAGGTCTCGCATTTTTATATCCATTTTAATTATAGAGAACTATATTTATTTCAATAATCTGTAAATCATAACAAATCATAATATACAGGATCTAAAATACAGTGCCAATCGTCAATGGCTCTGACGTTTATTCAACAATAATATAATGTCAGCTTGTGATAAGAAAAGATGTTAACTAAAATTCTAAACTCAACTTATAAAAATCACATTGAAATTTATAAGATAACTATAAGAAATTTATGAACATATTTCTAAACAACTAATACTAAAATTAATATTTCTGAGATGCTTTTAAATTTACAAGTTCTTACATCATTACTTAAAATAAATTAGTTACTTCGTTTTTAATTACCGCATACTTAATGATTCTTTTTTACTTTTGTTTACTAGGATTGAACTCCTATGAAACATTTGAAGGAAAATAAAATAGTAAAAGAGTAAGTCAAATACTCAGTAAGAATATAACAATCAATGATATGTATATTTATCTTTAAAATAATTCATAAAGAGGAATAGGGATCATGATGCATGTAAAAGTACATATATACTTTCAGAATATTTTCATAATACAATTGACTTTTTTCCTTATACTTAATTCTTGTTACTTGCAAGCACGTTCTTACTTTATATATCCTGAGGAATCGGGGTTTGTAGGCCTTACCAACTAATAGAACATTTGATTGATATTTGAATTGTGTTCACTCTACACAATTAAAGGCCTTATCTTCCTTATTTACATCCTGAAGATAGGATGGTACTATATATTATCTCCCGGTAGACGGGGCCAAAATCATAAAATGATATTTATTTAGACAACGACCTATACTATAATATTATAAAGTATGTCAGGTGATACTATCCACTGAAATAAAAATCCTAGGTTAAAAATCAAAATAACACATATACTGAAATATTAAAATTTGAAAAATCCTACCTTCCACCACGATAGACAACACCTCTATACCTTATGCCATCACCGCAAAACCCCGATCCAAGGTACTTGACTTCTTCACTGTCCGACTCATAGGATAATGACAATCTTTGATCATATGGGCGAACTGTCCACAATTTGAAATATGCTCCGGAAAAGTCATCGAAGAATATTTTTCCATAAAAGCATCCATGAACATATTCCACGATATCTCTTCATCCTCCCAACCTAGGACTCTTTTCTCATTAACTGCCAATGGTTGGCTTCGCCTTCTAACTTATATGAGGTAAACATTACCTTATTTTCTTCCAGACATTGGATCATCGTAAATACTGTTTTAATTCTTAGGATCCACATTTCAACTTCTACAACATCCGTGCCACCCAAAAATTCAGGCACTTGATTATTCTTAAATCGATCATAAATCAATATCCTCGAATTCGCTAACACTAGAAATTGACTCCAAATTATACAAACCTCGAGTGGTTGATTCCACCCCATCCATCTCACTTGCCATGCTATTCAAGCATCTCTACTCCTAGTCCTCAAATCAAGATCAACTTAATTTAATATTTAAGGTATCTCCCTACAACTTCTCTTTCTCCTAGTTCTTGTTCGAACTAGATCCTCCAAGACTTTTAAATTTTGCCATCTTTCCAAGTAAATTCATATACTCTTCTTTTCGATCTTGCGGTTGGCCAGCACTACATGTAGTTCTTCATCTATGAGCCATTGAACTGCTGGTATCGTTTATCAAATAAGAACAATGCAGGTTAGTTTACAACTCAAACACTAACTAGGACATTGAAAGCCAGATAATCAAACTTAACTACTGATCCTAATTTAATTTAATCATCCTACGCCTTCATCTACTTATTCAATTGATCTTACTCTAACCTAAACTTTCGCATAAGGTTCAAATTAGACCTAAGGCATCTTCTTCTCTGATACCAATTGAGACGAACCACATTTCTAATCAAAAATTGACACGATTCCGACTATAAAATGGCGTCAAACTAAACATAAGCCTGTATAATTTTCCTATACAACACATATATACATCCACAAATAGTAACACAGGATCCAAAAAGCCACAAATCCATTCGTGGTATCAATATCATATCTCCGGATACAACGTCGGTTCTTGAAAGATGCCACCAGGTACCTAAATAAACCATAATAACCTGCGGAAGTATATATAACTATCAATACACAGCAAAACTACACTATTTATGCATCATTAGTATACAAATACATCAATACGTATCTGTGAGATCCCAAAATCCAATGGCTCAAAGTGTTGACCGAAATACGAAATCTAAACTGGCCGCCTTAAACCTCAATTGAGTTCGGCCTTTTCTTAGTACAAAATAAGTCCGGCCATGTGAAATGACTGGCCAGTTTTGGAAGTGCAAGAGGCTGAAGTAAAATATTGACCGGATTGGAAGAGTTGACCGGATTCGAAGATATTGACCGGATTGGAAGAGTTGATTAGATTCGAAGATATTGACCGGATTGGAAAAGTTGACCGGATTCGAAGATGTTGACCGGAATTGAAGAGTTGACCGGATTTGAAGATATTGACCGGATTCGAAGATATTGACCGGATTGAAAGAGTGGACCGGATTTGAAGATGTTGACCGAAATTGAAAAGTTAACCGGATTTCTTGAAAAGTTTTCAAATATTGCAACCGGCAGCATTGGCAATAAATAAGGAGCAGTTGACCGGAATAAATTAATACAACTTTAGGATTTAGTTAGAATTCAATTAGGCGGCGACCAAATGGAGTAGGTAAACTAATCTAGTTACTCGCACCTACCGTCTGCAAATAAGTACGGGAGTAAGTAACTTACCCCACTTACCCCACCAAACCCCTCCTTTATAAAAAACCAACGTCGTTTGGTTGATGTAGTCAGCCAATACAAGCAGAAAGGAGGGAGTGAAGGAGAAACTTCAAAACAGTGATATTGGGCAACTCTTAGGCAAGTGTACCTCGAACGCTGTTTTTAAATTCATGTTTTAAGAATATTGCAAGTGTACCTCGGACGCTATTTTTATGTTCATGCTTTAAGAATATTGCAAGTTACCTTGGACGCTATTTTAAAGTTCATGTTTTAAGAATATTGTAAGTTACTTCGGACGCTACTTTAAGTTCATACTTTAAGAATATTGCAAGTTACCTCGGACGTTGTTTTTAAGTTCATACTTTAAGAATATTACAAGTGTACCTCGGACGCTATTTTTAAGTTCATACTTTAAGAATATTGCAAGTGTACCTCGGATGCTATTTTTAAGTTCATGCTTTAAGAATATTACAAGTGTACCTCGGACGCTGTTTTTAAGTTCATTCTTTAAGAATATTGTAAGTGTATTTTGTTTTGAAGTTCATGCTTTACTGCACGTGTACTCTATTTTAAAGTTCCTGCTTCCTGCATTGAATATCCACCTTCTGCATTGTAAAATGAACTTCGCCACATGAAAATTAAACTCAGTTTCCTATATGTAAAATGAACTCGGCTTCCTACATATTAAATGAACTCGGCATTTGTAATTGAACTCCAGCTTTTGAGAAAATGAGCTCCGAACTTTGAGAAAATAAGCTCCGTCTTTTTGAGAAAAAGCACTCCGTCCGAAAAGCACTCCGGCTTTCAGTAAAAAGTACCCCGAATTTATGAGCTTCGACTTTTAAAAGTACTCCGTCCTTTGAGTAAAAAGAATTCCGTCCCTTTTAATGAAAAGCACTCTGTCCTTTAAGTGAAAAACACTCCGACTTTTTGAGCACGCCGTCCTTTTGAGAAAAAGCACTCCGACTTTCAGTAAAAAATACTTCGGATTTATGAGCTTCGACTTTTAAAAGTACTCCGTTCTTTAAGTAAAAAGCACTCCGTCCCTTTTAATGAAAAGAATTCCGTCCTTTAAGTGAAAAACACTCCGGCGTTTTGAGCACGCCGTCCTTTGGAGAAAAAGAATTCCGGCTTTCAGTAAAAAGTACTCCGGATTTATGAGCTTTGACTTTTAAAAGTACTCTGTTCTTTTGAGAAAAAACACTTCGACTTTTTAAGCACTCATGCTTTTTGTTAAAAAAGAACTCCGGCTTTTGTCGATAAAGAACTCCGACTTTTGAACTCCGGCTTTTGTTAAAAGAGAACTCCAGTTTTTGTCAAAATGAACTCCGGCTTTATTGAAAATGGCTTTTCAAGATGGAAGTATTTCTGTTTCTGTTATTTTAGTCTGGCTTGTATTGAAAATGAACTCCGACTTCGTACTGAAAATGAACTCCGGCTTTATTGAAAATGGCTTTTCAAGAAGGAAGTATTTCTGTTTCTGTTATTTTGGGACCCGAGACTGACTACAGTCCAGGTAAGTTCTTGGGTGAGGCCTTAGAACTAATGGTGGTATCGAGGATAGCTCTGTCCATGGAGCTATTCATGGTCCGCCCTGTCCTCAAGGGCGTTAAGCCAGGAGGGACATAGGCCGACATTCGGGTAGCATACAGTACAGATATCCCTTGGGATGGGATATATATGACATGATAGGCCTTGGATTGTGTGGACTGAACACAATCTATCCTCGATCATTCGCCCCCTCAGCCTGAGCTGCTCTTTGGCCTGTATTCGCGGAAAGGGATGCTTTGACATCTTTGCTGATGGTTGGTTACTGAATCTTCAGTCTTGCTGGCTGTGGCTCTTGCTGACCGAGATGCATATCGATCGACTTTCTGCTGCTGGAGCCTTGTTGGACATGGCTCTACTGCTGGTTTTGGCTGTGAGTTAATCCAGCCTTAGTATTGCCCTTGGCTTGGCTTGTTTTGTTAAGCTCTAATGCTGCTAATGTGGATTCAGCCGACTCGAATTAGATGATCTAATGTCTGCTTGAGTGTAACATCAGACAGATTTGTCGATTATGTTGAACTTTGTCCTCATGGAGGACCCCTTTGTTGTGTGTCTTTTTTTGATGTACAAATGCTCGGGAAATGCCCTAACGTTTTATGCATTAACTCCAAATCAAAATACATGGAATTAATACATAGGCTGTGTAATTTTTTTCTCCCATTACTCTAAAATACTTACTAAAAAAAAAAGATCATTCACCCCCTTAGCTAGTAGGGTACACTAGCAGGGTCTGAAATTGTTAAGATATGTCACAATAAAAGATGAAAATGTATTGTACAGTGAAAAGATGATAGAGTATCATCTGATAAAAAGATGATAATGAAATGTATACAGTGAAAAGATGACAGTGAACAGTATAGAGTGTTGTTTTTAGTTTTACCATGTATCAGTAAAGTTTATAGTTATTGTTTTACAGTCTATAGTATAATGATTTATGAAGCATGAGATTTAATATCGTTATAGTATGTCCTTACTGTTTTTTCAGATGATGTTTTGATTAAACGTTCTGGTTCTACATGGTTATATGATTGTTTTGGGCATAACCGTTCTATAGTTCATATGCATGTATCTTGTTGAGTCTCGGCTCACTGTTTTATGTTTTTTCCCCTACAGATGAATTTTTAGAGCTTGTGCATGACGAGTTGGAGTGATTAGAGCTTGTCCGAAGGATTATTAAATACCTCGGAAGCTTATTTTGGAGAAATATTATGGACTTCTATAATTAAACATTTTTGGCTATGTACTCGGAAATGAATATTTTGGAATGAATATGAATGCTTCCATAAGTATTCGAATAACTTCTGCTATACTTATTATGGTTAAAAGTATATGGATTTTAGATGGCATTTGTGATCCTGTGTTGCACCTAATTGGTTTAGTTTGGGTTTTCAAATATGTTATAAATGACGGAATAAAAAAAATCCGTTTCGTCACAGTATTTATCTCAAAATATATAAAAAGTACTCCTCATAAGGACACAAAATCACATAATCTAAGTCCACAGAAAACAGTAAAAAGCGAGCCAAATACTCATCAATGTACAATATAATCAAAGATAATAAATAATATACTCAAAATAAAGTAGAGGAATGGAGTAGGAGTATAATATAAATGCATAAGTATGAAATACAAATAAATATATTTTCAGAACACATTTATCTTTCATATTTTATTTTCGATTCTTTTAGATTCTAAAACATGTAGAAATTTTATTATCTTTGTGGACTAGTGACAGTATGTTTTACCAGCTAATAGAGTAGTCAAGTGAGGAATGGAATGTGTATACATCTACACATTCTAAGGCGCTACCCACGATACCTCAAATTTTAACGTCCTATGGCGGACGGTATACCTTTTTCCTGATATATAGGGCCAAATAACAAATATGCCACCATGGCATCTTTCGTGGCTCGGGAGCATTCCTTGGTCTATTACTATAATATCCCAAGGCATGCCAATAAATACTACCATCTGAAATACAAATTTTTGATCCAAATTTATAATTACTTATTCTTAAGGGAAAGTTCCACCATAATTCTTATACAAAGTTCTCATTCCTTAGAAAATAAATCATTAAACATAACAAATTGTGAAGTTTTCTTCTTATACTTTGCATAATTCTCATATTTATTGGATACAGATATAGATAATCATATTCTTATGAGTTCAAGCCTTCACATGCCTTTAATTACATGCACAAATTAACATAAAAGTTGGAGCATTTAAGAAATTTTTACTATAATGAGACAAACATAACATTAGAACTTTCAGATAACAAATTGCTTCACAAATACGTCTAACAATATTTTCGGAATATATAAAATATCATATACAAAATATATGTAAATAATCAAAGCACCCATGTTCTTGAAGATAGGGTTCCAATTTTTTAAAGCCAAATCATACAAAAATCTCAAAATAAATGGATAAATATCACAGGGCGCGTGGTTAGGGTTTTGTTAGAATATAATACCATACAAAACTTAGAAATCGGACATTAAATCAATAAATATACATGCTCAAGATATGAATTTTATAAAATATATACTTACATGGGTATCGAAATGAAAATATCCGAGAAGAACGGAATGAAAAGTGTAACAAATGAAAGAAAAGTATATGGGTGCACTTATCTGGATCCGGTTTACAACTTCTTCAACTGATTCTAAGTCAAAAATGGATCTGAGAGCCTCGATCTCCTCTTCCTCTCTCTTCTCCTTCGCGTTCTCTCTCTCTCCTCTCTCTCTTTCCACACGAAAATGGCCGAAGAAAATAATTTGCGCATTTAAATACTCGGACTAGCACCTCGAGCACCAATTGGGCGCTGTTTGAGTGCCACAACACCAGAAGGTCTGTGCTTGAATGTGCCATTTTTCCAAATGCGCCCCGGGTACCCCTCGGGCGTGCCTCGGGTGTGGGTTAGGCTTGCAGCGAGCTTGCTTCGCCCACGTACCATCCAGAACCCGTTTTGACCATTTTAACCAAATTTTTTATATTCTTGGACCCTAATTTTGATTATATTAGATTAATAAGTCGTGATTATCATAATTTAACACTTAAATTTTATTTACGGATTAACTTTTCAAGGTTTACAATGCCGGTTTTTAATTTTGCCAATTCCAGATCATTGGGCTTTTCGATCTAATTTCTCCCATATCTTTGACCTCGATTCATTTATATTTTTAATTAGTCCTAATTGTCATATTTTTGGAACCGATACCCTACATTGCTCATACACTTGTATGTGTTTAAGTGGTCCCTAATGCTTGCCTAAATGATGATCATGTGTCGATTTGAGTATTTAAGGACTCTCTATTTGATTTTTGGTCATTTGTACAAAAAAAGAGAGAGAATAGAGATAAAGAGATAGAAAAAGAAGAAGAGAAAATCAGAAGGAAAGAGAGTTTGGAACTTTTTGAATCAAATTGACTAGATTAGAGATTAAGGTAGATAATTTTGAACTTATTCTTTTGTCTATTTTAGAAGAACTTTGATTTTTGTTTATGTTTTCTTATTTAATGTACAAATATGTTACCATTTATACTTCTATTTCAAGTATTATTACGTGGATGTATTTTTCATTAAAAGTTTTGAAACTTTATTTGATTTTACCGAATATTTGATG
>JAODPA010075323.1:0-28826 GCA_025585075.1 Nepenthes mirabilis
TGTCATAATTGGTATCGGAGAAGGAAATACCTTAGGTTTGATCTAAATCTTATATGAAAGTTTAGATTAGAGTAAGATAGATTAAATAAGTAGATGAAGGCATAGGTTGATTAAGTTATACCCGATAGTTCTAGTTATCCTAGTTTAAATAACTTAGGCTAGAATTAAGTTAGGATCAGTATTTGTGTCGAATCATATGGACTGTAGTATTCTAGTTACTGTGAGATCCCAATCTTGGAATATGATAATTATTGAGTAATTATATAAATAAAAATCATGTTTGGACTTTAATATAGTGAAAAATTTGGTACCAAAATAAAATAAGGCGAAATGGGCCAAGGTAGCGCAGAGCGCTCGACCACCCTCGAGCGCAAAAATGTGAAAGTTGTGCTCGAGGGTGCACTCGAGGCAAGGCGGGAGTGACTCCTTTCTATGAGCAATGCACTTGAGAACCGCTCGACGGCTACTGTAACGTCCCTAGGCACCCGTATGTCGATAATGTCTGCTTTGGGTCAAGCCCACACGGTTTTGTTCCTAGCAGGCTCACAGCCCCCAAAATGCGTCTACAAAGGAGAGGTATACACGCCCTTATAAGGCATGCTTTGTTCCCCTCCCCATCTGATGTGAGACATCACAATCCACCCCCTTAGGAGCCCAGCATCCACACTGGCACACCGAATCGGGCCCTGTCTCTAATACCATTTGTAATATCCCCGGGTACCCGCTTATAAATATTGTCTGCTTTACCACACAGGCACAGGTTTTATTCCTAGCAGACGTCCTCCACCGCCCCCAAAACGCGTCCACAAGGAAGAGGTATACACACCTTTTTAAAGCACGCTTCGTTCCTCTCCCCATCCAGTGTGGGATCTCACAGCTTTTCAAGTGCATTTTTACGCAAGCAACTGCCCCAGCATCACTCGATCGGCGCTCGAGCGGCGGTCACATGTAACCGCACGTGACCTCTTCTTCCTTCATGATTTAAAGGGGATGTGGGGTTTTCCTTCGGTAGAACCGACAGCAGTACGAAGAGAGGAGAAGGAGGAAGAGGGAAAAGGAAAGAAAAGGGGAAAAATCTACCGTCCAGTCCCAATCAAAGTAACGGTAACTGTAGATCGAGTTCAGACAAGTATACCTCAAACGTTATTTTCTATTTTCACAGCTTTTCTGGATCTCAAAAATGGTATTTATGCTTTAAATCTATGGGTCTACATATTTACTGTAAATAATGCCTGTTTCTCCTAATTAATCGGATAGATTTTGTGTTTACTAGCGTATACTACTAAATGTACCTCTGATTTCATAAAAATACAGGTGTTTGGTGTTTGTTTATCATTCGAAAATTTTGGCAAAATCCTAGGTATGAAAATTGAAGATTTGATGCTTTATTTTTCATAATTTTTATATGAGAAAGTTAATCTGTAACGTGATAATATCACTGATATGATTTCTGTCTTGAAAAGTTTACACAGATTTATACTATTAAATTAAGTTTGAAGGGTTTCAAACTGTTTCTATATATTCTTAAGCTAATTGAAGAGTTATTGTGATACTTTGACTGACTTCTAAAATTGAAAAGGTTTTCAATTAAGAAATAAGAAGAAAAAATATTTCTGATATTGTTAATTAGGACTCGGGACTAATATACAATTAGGTTAAGTTCTCCTGCATGCCTTAAAACGTTATGGTGGTAATCAAGGATAACTCTGTCTATAGAATTATATGTGGTCCCCCCTTTCTCAGGGTGTTAACTTAGAGGGTAGTTGTTGTTACTGGTCAACGTTATTGTACCGAATCTCGTGAGATGGGATGTCCCATGGGAAGGGACAACAATTACTGGTCTTGGATTATGTGGCGTGAACACAATCTTTCTTCGATTATTTTTTCCCTCTACTAGTAGGGTTTACTGGTTGGGTCCTTTATTGATAGAAAAGGAATTTTTCTATAATTAATAGATTTGAGACCGATTTTTTTTTCCTAAAGCGAGTTTTACCGATTTATGCATATGGATTTTGGAGATCTTGAAAAGAGACAGTTGAATTGTAAAGACCTAATTTTTGATAAATGGATTTTGTATATGGATCTTATGCATATGGATTCTTGTATATAGAATGTATATGATGCATGCAATGAAATAGAAATTCTACTTTCATAGGTTTAAAGTTCTACTTCTGCTATATATTTTAATGATTCTGTACAGGTCCTAGATAGCAGCTCAATTCTGAACTGTTAGTATCGTGGATAGGAAATGTAAAATGTAAGCCATAGAGAATTATACCATGTCTGTGATCCTGTATCTGGAATGAGAGTTTCTGTTAATGGATATTATGATGATGTTATTTTGTATAATTATAGGTTTTTGTATTTTAGTTTAGCCTAATTTTAGGAAAAACTCTATCCATTTTTCTCTAGAACTTTAGATGGTTAATTGGGCTTAGGTTTCTGTTGCTGTAATGATGGAACTTTTTTAGGACAAAAAAAACCATCCCATCACAATTGATATCAAAGAAACAAGATTGGGCTTAGGTTTCTGTTCTAATAACAAAAAGGTTGCTTTTGCAACTTATAAATTAGAAGAAAAAGCCAATGATTGGTGGGCAAAGAAAAAGATGAAAATGGGTTTGTTTGGTGAGGAAATTTCTTAGGAAACATTTGAGGAAGCTTTCTGGGAGAAATACATTCCCTCTTGCCTTCAAGATTGGAGGGAAGAAGCTTTCATAGAGCTTAGGCAAGGAGGCCACACCATAGCGGAGTATGGTGCAAGATTTATTGATCTATCTCGCTATGCGCCTTTTATTGGGGGAGATGAATTGAAGATGGCCTAGAAATTTTCGTAAGGGTTAAAGGATGAGATCAGGAGTTAGCTAGTGACTCAGGAGTTTTAGACTTATGCTGGAGTTCTGGATAAGGCTTTGATACATGAGAAAGAGTTTAAAATTCATAAGTCTTTGGGTAAAAGGGCGGCGAGCCACATAAGTTGCAGTTTAGGATCGAATGTAGAACCCTTTGGGCTATCTAAGAAAGCAAGAACGATGGATGCAAGGAAGAGTGTTACTGAAGTTTTATCGGTAACTAGCACTCAAGCATCAGCTGCTAAGTGTACATATTATGGGAGAAGGCACATGGGGAAACCTTGTTATAAAGCGATGGGAGTGTGCTATAATTATGGGAAGTTGGGTTACTTGATGAAAGATTGCCCGATACCGAAAAAGTCGGAAGTAAGAAGTTTGCTGTTGTGGCTAAAGCATTGGCGGTGACAGTACGAGACACTGAGAAACCCCCAAAGCCGGATAGAGGTATTTCCTTGTGAAATTTTGATTTCTGCCTTAATTGATTTGGGAATTATGTATTCTTCAATTTTCTCATGAATTGCATGATATGCCGTGATCCCTTGGGAATTCTAGAATTGTTTAATAATTGTAATTATGAGTTCTTTTGTGAATTTTGGGAATCATGGCAAGTAATTAGATGAGTATTCAGCTGGAAGAAGGAATGTTTGATTTATTCGGTCGATATGGCGAATAAGTAGAATTAATGATCTAAAAATTGATTTTTGGGTGATAAAAATCCTTTTGGAGTTGGAATGGTACTTAAGGATGTTGGCGTAAATTATAATTTAGAAAAAACAGTACCCTGTAATTAGGTTGTGAATTCTGAGTAAGAGGCAAGGCCAATTGAATCAAGGATATGTGCTAAGCCTAATTAGAAAGCAGACTTCCCTTTTTGAAGTAAGTAGGTGGCCATTTGAGAATTTAGCCATGAAGTTTTGGGAATATATGTATTTGGAAGAAAGGATCAAGCCAAACTATTTTAACGAACGGTTTAGAGGAAACTAAAATTAGAACTAGTCTCTAAGGATTGTGTGAAATTGAAAGAGTATCGATTAGGTGCTGTTAAGGAAGCCTGAAAGCCTCCGAAAAGTATGATTAACTAATGATCAGGTAAGTTAGTAAAGGTGATATGCTCCTGAGAAAGATTGGGACTTTGATAGTCTGTATCAATAGATAATCACCCACTAGCATAAGTGGGGGAGATGTCCACGGGGTGAAATTGCTTCACCGATAATAAAAAAATTTTTGTGAAGAGATCTTTGAGGATTTAGGGATAATTCCTTGGAAGAAATTAAAGACTTATGAATCTAAGACTTAGAGATTGTGACAGGTGGATCTCAATATGTTTGAGGAAGGTAAATATTGAGATTGATAGTTAATATCGGAAGTCTCCATCAAGGATCATAGGGATAGATCATGATATCGTTAAGGAAACTTTAGAATTATACTTTCCTATATTGCTTGTGGATTAGTGATCTTGAGATAAGTGGGGGAGGAATCCCTAGTTATAGTTACTCTTCCATTGGTCAAAATCAGCAAATTGGAAGTCTCTGCTTAAGAAGTTGTGAATATTATTTTGAGTGATAGCTTGTCTAATAAATTTAGAATCAGAATAGTTATGTTATGATGAAAGTGGACCTTGGGAATTGTAAATGGATAGGCTTGTCTAAGAATTATATAGATGAACTTCGGTATCATGGGGAAAAAAATGATTCTTAAGTGACTTATCAAAAAAAGAGCTGGGCCAGCTGGGGGCTCACTTTTCTCGAAGAGAGCTCTAAAATTCAAATTTGTGCGGCGTTCTGGGACTGATTTCCTTGGTCGCCGCCGGCCATGGCCGGTCTCCTAGGGGCCCCCATTGGCCCTCCCCAGGACTCCGCCTCCCCTGTTTTTCCATCTCCTCATACTTCGTCGGATTCCGAATCTAAATCCCTAGACCTTTCCTCTCCCCAGTTTCCGCGGCTGAAGAAAAACAAGGCTTCCCTTGGTCCAGCCCCTAATGCATCGTTCTTGGCTCTTTCGAAATCAAAGGAGCTTCGCAATAGTTCTGGGAGTGATGCTGCTGCCCCCCTTTCTTGGGCTTGTGTCATCCAGAAGGAATACGCTGGTCAGGTTCCAGAGCTGACATACTACCCCCCAGGCTTTCAGTGGCGATTCGGCCACCATCTCCCCCCGCCTGATGTTATCGATCAAGGTAACCTATTTTGGGCCTTTACCTTGGTTGGTCACTTCCTCGACTCTCATCCTCATTTTCTGGCTATCAAAGCCATAGCCAGGAAAATCTAGGCCCGATTTGGACTCAAACACACTACCGGTAATGAAGCCGGTTTCTTCTTCTTTCGCTTCTCATCCCAAGAAATGATGGAGAAATGCCTTCGAGCTGGACCTTGGATGTTTTCTGGGAAAGCTATTTTCCTTAAATGATGGGCTCCGGGTCTGCCATTGACTAAGGAAGAACATAAGCAGTTTCCCATCTGGATCAAACTATCCAACCTGTCGATTGAGTTCTGGACTCATGCCGGTCTCAGCTAGATTGCAAGTGCCATTGGGGTTCCTCTGCAACTCGATTCCAGAATAGCCCGAATGGAAAATGTCTCCTTCGCAAAGATTTGTGTTGAAGTTGGTGTGGATGGCCCTTTTCCCAATTGCATCGCCATTCAATCTAGCCCTGAATCCGAATCCAGATCATTGGTGAATGTGGAATATTATTGAAAGCCTACTCGCTGCGGGCTTTGCCAGTTGATAGGTCATGTTGAAGCCAAATGTCATTACAAGAATGTCATCCTTCGTCCCAGTTCCTCCAATTCTGCCCCTGATGAAATTGACCAAGGGGATTCTGTGCATCCGATTCCAATAGGCCACCTGCATGCTGAAAATGACTCCAGCGTGGTTAACGATTCCCTGAATCCTACTGGGATATTTCATCACTCAAACTCTGGTTACTCCCTTGGAAAGGCTTCCTCTGTGAGCCAGTTGGATGCGACTGTGATGAGAGGTGATGTTAACTGTGTTTTATATGTGTAATGCCCATCTTCTGAGGCTAAGAAGGTCTTCCACTCCCCTCCTTGTGAGGAGCCGTTGGCAAATAAAGCTCCAAATGGATGCCCATCAACTGGGGCAGTGCCGGATTCCCATGCTTCTCCTTGTCTTGAGCCGATGGAGCATGTGATCCCAGGTGAGGGTGCATCTAGGGTGTCATCCCAGCCTCCTCTATCTGAAGTTATGGTCTCTGATCAAGGCTCCCGTCATCAGGTTTCCAATGCCTCTATGCCTTTTCTCTCTTTCGCAGATATTGTGCTGAGGGGCCTCAATCCATATGATTTGCCAAGCAGATGTGTCCACCCCCAGCCAATCTCTGATGAAGATCGGTTAGCTACTCTTGGCAATATTCCCCAGGCCCCCGATGATTTCTTTGCATCTGGCTCATCCCATTATACGCCCTCTACCCCTGCTGAGCAACATTGCCAGGCCCCCAACAATGCATTGGCTCCTTTGGATGCTACTGGCCTTTTGAAGGCTTTGAATGGAAGGGAGTCACTTGCTCCAAATGATGATGTGGGAGGTTTGAATGGTGACCCATCATCCCTGCCAACAGTTCTGGATGGGGTTCCTGCTTCCACTAGCCCTCCTGTTGTGCAATCCATACTTCCTCCTATGGATGACGATCTCAATCTAACTCCTTGTTCTATCTCTCGGCTATCAAATAAGTACTCTTTGAATACTTCCAATATTGAGGATGCGATTAGTCTTAGCCCCAGAGACTCCTCCGCTAAAATTTGTATGGGTAGAGCCCTTGACCTCTCCAAAGGGAAATTCTTAAGCGTTGAAGGGGTGATGGCCATGCAATATGAATCTTGGAAGCCAGCTAAGTCCCGAAAAAAGAAAAAATCTGTATCCAAAAAATCCAAGGGATCTTCTGGCTCCTAATCTTTATGCTGGTGTGACTTGTTTGCTGGGGCTGGTCCAAATTAGTGGGCTCTCGGCTTGATTTCTTTTGCCTTCTAAATTGTAAGACAAAATGCCTTCTTGGATGGTTTCTGGGAGTTTATTTGGTTACTTTTCCTTCTCTGCAAAGTAATCATGTCGCTGGTCACTCCCCCTGCTGACCTCTGCTCTGTGGCATCTCACTCTTCCTTCTGCTAAATTTGTTGGAAGTGCTGAGGGCGGGTCTTCATCCTATCCTGAGGAAGGTTGATGTTGCTAGTAAAACGCCCTGTGAATGTCGGAGCGGGTGCTGTGTATAGCTGTCGGGTTGCTAAAATTGGATGGAGCTGGCAACTGAATGGCATTGTCATTGCTGCTATTTCTGTATGTTACCCCCTGCTGGTTTGGACAGAGTTGGTTATTTGTTACCCCATTTTGCAATTGTGGCAGCTGTTGCTGGTGGTGGAAATTGTTGTTGCTGGAAAGCTGCTTCTGGCTCTTGGAGGCTAGATGTTGCTGGAATACAGCTAATCCTGCTGTGATGCTGGGCTGTGACCTTGTTGGTGCTGGAGTCACAGTCCAGTCTCTTGTCCCTGTTGATCTGCTCAATTTCTGTGTTGAAGAAACAACTGCTGGGAGGTTACAGGCTCCCTGCTTGTGCCTGTATCCCTCCTGTGGGTTTGTGCTGTGATGGTAGGAAGCTACTACTAATTGTGGAGGATAAATCTGATGACTTGCTGCCTCTGGTGTGACGGACCGGATTATTCTCCATTGAATAACCTCCGTCAATGGCTATACACACTCTAAAGCCCATAATTAACCCATGGGCTCTACAGAAAATCCGGCAGAGTTTCCTCTGCAACTGGATGACAACCAAATGGTACAACCTGTTCAAATATCCTGTACAAGCACACAACTAATCAAAAGGCTTAACTCAAAGCCTACAACACACCACACAGGATCACACATCTGCCATATCATCCATGGCTCCAATACAGTACACTACCCACTATACTGGATCTAAAGAGATGCCATCTAAATGAAGCAAAACTCCAAACATCAATACAGACGCGGAAGCATACTAAATCATCATAAATGCGAAAACATAACAAAACCATAAAATAATAACAATAATGAGCCACACCCAACTCTAAGTGACCGTCCGCAATCTGATCCAACTCTTAGTCCAGATCTTCTGATCACACGACATCCAGCCAATCACATCAAGCAAGCCTCTCTCCTTGCTCTATCTATCCGGCGTCAGCTAAGTATTCTCATCTGAAAGGAAAAACAATAACAGCAAGGGTGAGCTGACAGCTCAGCAAATGTAATCATAAACACCCCTCCGAGACATGTACAGGAACTGAAGCGAGAGGGAATACATGCACTCTCCATAAACAAGGAATAGGAGAGGGAACAGGAACAACTGGAATCACTTGATTCCTACCGTTCCCACGATTACACTGATTGGTCACCATTCGGATTCCTTTGATTCTCATGGTTTTCATAATTACATCTTGGTTCACGGGATTCACATGGTTCATCTTGAATAACTGGGTACACCCGATTTCTCATGGTTTATATCTTGAACATTATTCATTGTCATTATTACATCATCTGTGCAGACCCCGGCTAGTAGATCGTACTAGCTAACGATGCGAGAGAACGATGATAGGAATGTGTTCGCTACACATTCTAAAGCCATGGCTACTATTTTAGGTCGGTAGCATACGACCCTCGGTTGCATCCATGCAACAATCATCACAGACGACTACATCTCAATATGTAGCGTCGACAGACACACCCCACACCCCCGGGGTCCAGGGCAATCCTCGTTCTTCCAAAATAGTTTCCTAAAGCGTACCACAGACATCACCCGCTCCCACGAGCGGCCGGAATATGTGGCCAAGTATTTCTCGGGTTCACACTGCGATGGACATGGTATACTAAAGAATACTACCCATACGACTCAGGGTCCTAGTTTCAAGATTAGGTTTAACACTTGGAGAGGGAAACCACATTTGCTACACACGCAATCACATCTCGGGGAAATCTCATTTCCATCACAATCATCTCCAACCGGGAGATTACATCATCAAACACATCTCTAACCAGGAGATTATTCATCACAAGCACAATGTGGATTCCCTTCCATTCACCTCAGGGTTCACAGCCTTCTACGGGACTCAATTCCCTTAATCCACAAGGAAACATCACAAGTTCAATTCCACTTACTGCGGGATCCAGTTCCCTTATTCATAACAATCAACCCAAATTCACGAGAGAGATTACATTCTTACCTCCGATGATCACATATCACTTTGGAACCTCTGGGACTCATTCCTTTGCCTCCAGCCCACAGATACTCATTTCGGAGCTCACATTCACGTTTAATCAGTTAAACATTACTTTCATTACAATTATGATCACATATTATTTTACATTTCTCATTTCGTTTTGGGTGAACATTATCAGATTTCTCTTTAACCACCCGGACGCCGTACACGGTTCGATAGTTGGAGATTGGACGTCCGGTGGATTCATACACACACTTGATACACGGGGTTTCACATTTGGATTCGATTTAACTTAACATGAGGGTGGAAGTATGCAACTTCCCATTCATTTCTGGATTATCTACAACAGGGAACTATTAAGGTTCCCGGATGCCATGATCGGGTCAAATCTTGCGAGATCTGGCATCTGGTCGATATATACGTACAATTGGGATACGGGGATTCATATTCTAGGATCATATCATCATTTTACGAAGGTGACAACATGCATTTTCCACCTTCGGTCTCGGGTGAACAGTGTCAGGGCCGATTTAGAGGGCCCGGACACCGCGAACGGGTCGAAACGTGCAAAATCGAACCCGCGGCCGACATATATGCATCATTGGGACGTGGGGATTCACATTTTGGGGTCAATTTCATGATAGACGGGCGGGAAATGGGAAATCCCCAATTTTTCGTGGGTTAGGGTTTCGGTAAAACCAAACCGGGCGAAACGAACACGATTCGGCCAAACAACTACGTATTCCCTAGCCCATACTCATGGGTTTCAAGATTCTACCGTTCACCGTGGGTATCGACACAACATACCCAACGAAAACACATAAAACATCGAAAGAGAATGAGAAGTGGGTATGAGAACACTTGCCTCGACGCGTGCTTTCACTTTTATACCTGGCTCTCAGACGGAATCGGACTCCTAGGCTCGATTTCCCTTCTTCTCTCTCTAGAGTCGCCCCTCTCTCTCTCTAAAACCCTCGGCCGATCAGAAAATGAGGGAGAAGGGAAACTCGGCACGTATTTATACTACGCGTGCCGCTCGAGCGCGGATCGAGCGAGCAGCGAGCGGCCGCGCCACGGGCTGTCCGCCGCTCGAGCTCGGCTCGAGAGGCCTCGCTTCTGGTTTTACGGCTTGATAGGAGGGCTCGAGCACTCGGAGGGCGCCGGTCTGAGCCGCGGCAAGCCAGCAGCAAGCCTACGCCGCGTTTTCGCCGTTCGGGACCCGTTTTGACCATTCTAACCCAATCTTTTACACCCTAGGGCCTTTTCCTTGATTATATAACCTTAATAGGCCATGATTATCATGCTTTAAAACCCAAAATCGTATTTTCAAAGTTACATAACTCGGTTTACAGTTTTCGTTCCTGATTTACCGATTTTGGCTCTTTGAGCTGTTCATCCGATTCCTCTCACACCTTTTTACCATGGTACACCCATATTAACTTAATTGCCCTGTAATTATTATTTCCTTAACTCAGAACCTCACAATTCTCCCTCACTTATAAAATTTCGTCCTCAAAATTTAACGAACCTCAAGCATTGAATTGTTCAAGTCCTCATCACAAAACAAGTCCTTAGCCTTTCAAAACGGCCCAATCCGGTCACTTATCGATTCTCTCAACCATCGATACAAGGAAGACCTTATAATGATCCTCCAAATTTCAAAAGTGACCTACAATAATGCCGGACATTCATCCAATTCAATCTGATACTTCGAACAGATCCATGAACTTTCACTTCAATTCATTCCAAGCCTCGAAAGAAATCGGTCACTAGAACCTCAACCTTATTTAGAAATCTCTGGGCCACGGGCCCACAACGCTTACTCTGCGCAACTCTGATTAATCCTCAAATTAAACATTTACGGCACATTCAAAACTATAATCATAACGATCACCCAAAGAATTGACAGGACTTCAATCCTTATCTAGAATTCTCAAAATTTCGCTCACTTAGCAACCTCAAGATTCCGTTGGCATTTCAACGACCCAACTGACCAAACAAGAACACGACATTCTAACACCCAGTCATTTGGACTTACTAGCAATTCATCTTTCACATCCACCATGAAGCTTCAAAGACGTATGTCCAAAGAATCGCAGCTTCAATTGCCAACATTGATGCCTGCTAACCCTTACAAGAAAACACTGAGGTTCACCTACCCATCCTTTAGACAAATCTATCCTTGAAGACAATGCCTCTGAAATTTCCCAAGAAAACCTCAATGGCCAATCCCGACACACACGTGGGGGTAACACTAACCTGGACTCCTCCCCCGCTTACCTCAAAGATATAACATTCCACAAGAACTTATCAGACCTATCAGGGGTCAACCCAAATGTTACGAGCGCCAATCACCCTATCCGGTTAGATTTAAGATGACTTTACATTTCCACAACACAAATCGGCCTTCCTAATCAGCCACTACTTAAAATCCTAAGTCCTCAAAATCACGCAATCACAAAGCTACAAGCTTAGGAAGGTACGTTCTCAACTAAATTCGCATTCCTTTCTCACTGGAACATGCGAATTATCAGCTATCCGTAATTCATGACTCAATCCTTAAGCAATCTGCACACACCATCGACATCTTTGAATTCCTCAATGAAGCCACCTTATTGGTCCATCTATTTACCTCGAAGGTTCTGGAATATTTTACCACGATACCAAAGCCGATACTTCCACGGCCCTGCTTAAGTTCCTCAACGACTAGCATCGATTCGACATGACCTCGAATTACCGATCAAAAGACAACTCAACCGAGTCTTCCTTTTTGACAACATCCTCGATCAAATGGTCTACAAGAAAGACGATATTAATTTCTTGATACCTCGATCAATTCAAACTCATGCATCAAATCCTACAACCTGATTGCAAGACGCTATCCTTTACCAAACCCATTACAATAGCACTGCAGTTCACCCACCGAACTACTATTAAGATCAGATTAAGACTTAATATTTTAACTATCTCAAATTCATACCCAAAATCGCATAACTCAGTTACCAGGCACAATATGTTTACCAACCCAATTCAAATTAACCCGATAACTTACTGACCGAAACCTTTAAACGTCACATCAAGATTGGCACCACAAGATCGTTCAAGTTAACCCGACCAATCATATCCACGAACTCCAAAAGACCACAACTTCGACTCCACTAGCATCGAACTTAGATCCTTAATCCCAGGAATCACAAAACCACAAACATAATCGGGGTCCCCAAAGATGCAAGTGTTGTGACATCAAGATTGAGAAATTTCATCTTCTATCTCGGCAATCCACATGTTCCTTTCATGCTTCATCACCACCGAAACTCTGATCCTAAGGCTCTGGGTTTCTTCACTTCAACGTCGGAGAATGCAAACCCATCCTTAATCCGACGACCGCACAACTTAGATCATAGTCCCAAAGTCTCTTCGGGAAGGCATTTATCCGAAAGTCTTACTTGAACATCCACTTTGATACATCCTTTTACCTTTCCAAATACTAGGTTACATTTACCGCTACTACAAAGCCTATGTCCTCCAATCACACAAAAATCGCGACATGGGTTAGGAATTCCCGAAACGACATCAGATCAAAACATTAAACCCAAGAACCTTACCTCTTGTCACGACAGGTGACATATTAATACTTTGAGTTCATACCGTAGGACTCCGATTGAAAACACCGAACCTTTTCACCACCTATCCACTATTGAGACACGCTCCCAAGAGTCTCATCGGCACTACTTACCAAAAAAACAAAGTCTCATCGACACAAAATCAATCCAAGAAACTTCCATAACTCATGGGACCACATCTCTTAATCTCTGAGATCCATGATCTTTCCCACGTCAACTAACCGAGGTCAACTTCACTACCCATCTAGCACGGGGCAGCACGCCATATCTTCTACCAGACATGGGGTCACCGCAACGTTATCTCAAATCTCCAAAATCCACGTCTCGGCCGCACTAAGATCTGGACTGCCCAGAAGTCCAGACACTTTAGTACCTCCAACTCCAAAACACTTATGGAGTGTCAATCTAGAACTTCATATGCCCGAACTTAACTCCACCCTAATCATCACGCTCCCTAGGTTGGCCTGGCAACTTTCCAAAGCAAAATACCAACCGGAGAACTTCAATCAAGAGCTGATCACACTTAAACCTCAAACCGAGATTAGGTAACTTAGGCCTCGAATCAACTCTGATCAGACCAAAAATCTAATTGATATTAATCAAATTCAATTACTCAGGTGTCTCGACACACCATCCTCTCTCGACCTACAGTCGACAATCCAATACTAGTAGTCCCCATCCAGGAGCGACTACAAATATTCTCTTGAGACCGAAGCAACTCGGCTCAAGCCACTCCTAGAACACAGGCTAGGATACAAGCTAGCCATTCGAACTAAGTTACCGCTTCTAACTTAGCGCTAGCCTAGGTTTTCGGATCGGGGTAACCAAAACTACTCGGACTAACTTAGTCCTCTCATGCCTTCGTTTACACAATCGATCAATCTTAATCTAACCTAAGCTTTCGCATACGATTCAGATCAAACCTAAGGCATCTCTCTTTCTCTCTGATACCAACTGTGACGGATCGGATTATTCTCCATTAAATAACCTCCGTCAATGGCTATACATACTCTAAAGCCCATAATTAACCCATGGACTCTACAAAAAATCCGACAGAGTTTCCTCTGCTACAAGACGAAAACCAAACGGTACAACCTATTCAAATATCCTGTACAAGCACACAACTAATCAAAAGGCTTAACTCAAAGCCTACAACACACCACACAGGATCACACATCTGCCATATCATCTATGGCTCCAATACAGTACACTACCCACTATACTGGATCTAGAGAGATGCCATCTAAATGAAACAAAACTCCAAATATCAATACAGACGCGGAAGCATACTAAATCATCACAAATGCGAAAACATAACAAAACCATAAAACAATAACAATAATAAGCCACGCCCAACTCTAAGTGACCGTCCGCAATCTGATCCAACTCTTAGTCCAGATCTTCTGATCACACGCCATCCAACCAATCACATCAAGCAAGCCTCTCTCCTTGCTCTATCTATTCGGCGTCAGCTAAGTGTTCTCATCTGAAAGGAAAAATAATAACAGCAAGAGTGAGCTAAAAGCTCAGCAAATGTAATCATAAACACCCCTCCAAGACATGTACAAGAACTGAAGTGAGAGGGAATACATGCACTCTCCATAAACAAGGAATAGGAGAGGGAACAGGAACAACTGGAATCACTTGATTCCTACCATTCCCACAATTACACTGATTGGTCACCATTTGGATTCATTTGATTCTCATGGTTTTCATAATTACATCTTGGTTCACGGGATTCACATGGTTCATCTTGAATAACTGGGTTCACCCGATTTCTCATGGTTCATATCTTGAATAATATTCATTTTCATTATTACTTCATCTTTGCGGACCCCGGCTCATAGACCGTACTAGCCAACGATGCGAGAGAACGATGATAGGAATGTGTTCGCTACACATTCTAAAGCCACGGCTACTATTTTAGGTCGGTAGCACACGACCCTCGGTTGCATCCATGCACCAATCATCACAGACGACTACATCTCAATATGTAGCGTTGATAGACACAACCCACACCCCCGGGGTCCAGGGCAATCCTCGTTCTTCCACAGTAGTTTCCTAAACGTACCACAGACATCACCCGCTCCCACGAGCGGCCGAAATACGTGGTCAAGTATTCCTCGGGTTCACACCGTGATGGACATGGTATACTAAAGAATACTACCCATACGAGTCAGGGTCCTAGTTTCAAGATTAGGTTCAACACTTGGAGAGGGAAACCCACATTTTCCACACACACAATCACATCTCGGGGAAATCTCATTTCCATCACAATCATCTCCAACCGGGAGATTACATCATCAAACACATCTCCAACCACGAGATTATATCATCACAAGCACAATGTGGATTCCCTTCCATTCACCTTAGGGTTCACAACCTTCTACGGGACTCAATTCCCTTAATCCACAAGGAATCATCACAAGTTCAATTCCACTTACTGCGGGATCCAGTTCCCTTAATCACAACAATTAACCCAAATTCACGAGAGAGATTAGATTCTTACCTCCGATGATCACATATCACTTTGGAACCTCTGGGACTCATTCTTTTGCCTCCAGCCCACGGATACTCATTTCGGAGCTCACATTCACGTTTAATCAGTTAAACATTACTTTCATTACAATTATGATCACATATTATTTTACATTTCTCATTTCGTTTTGGGTGAACATTATCAGATTTCTCTTTAACCACCCGGACGCCGTACACGGTTCGATAGTTGGAGATCGGACGTCCGGTGGATTCGCACACACACTTGATTCACGGGGTTTCACATTTGGATTCGATTTAACTTAACATGAGGGTGGAAGTATGCAACTTCCCATTCATTTCCGGATTATCTACAACGGGGAACTATTAAGGCTCCCGTATGCCACGAACAAGTCAAATCTTGCGAGATCTGGCATCCGGTCGATATATACGTACAATTGGGATACGGGGATTCATATTCTAGGATCATATCATCATTTTACGAAGGTGACAACATGCATTTTCCACCTTCGGTCTCGGGTGAACAGCGTCAGGCCCGATTTAGAGGACCCGGACACCGCGAACGGGTCGAAACGTGTGAAATCATACCCGCAGCCGTCG
Organism: Nepenthes mirabilis; assembly: GCA_025585075.1. Lineage (NCBI taxonomy): Eukaryota > Viridiplantae > Streptophyta > Magnoliopsida > Caryophyllales > Nepenthaceae > Nepenthes > Nepenthes mirabilis. The sequence goes on from JAODPA010075323.1 coordinate 15,772, forward strand.
TATATGCATCATTGGGACGTGGGGATTCATATTTTGGGGTCAATTTCATGATACACGGGCGGGAAACGGGAAATCCCCAATTTTTCGTGGGTTAGGGTTTCGGTAAAATCAAACCGGGCGAAACGACCACGATTCGGCCAAACAACTACGTATTCCCTAGCCCATACTCATGGGTTTCAAGATTCTACCGTTCACCGTGGGTATCGACACAAAATACCCAATGAAAACACATAAAACATCGAAAGAGAATGAGAAGTGGGTATGAGAACACTTGCCTCGACGAGTGCTTTCACTTTTATACCTGGCTCTCAGACGGAATCGGACTTCCGGGCTCGATCTCCCTTCTTCTCTCTCTAGAGTTGCCCCTCTCTCTCTAAAACCCTCGGCCGATCAGAAAATGAGGGAGAAAGGGAAACTCGGCACGTATTTATACTACGCGTGCCGCTCGAGCGCAGATCGAGTGGGCAGCGAGCGGCCGCGCCACGGGCTGTCCGCTCCCGGCCTCGCTTCTGGTTTTTCGGCTTGATAGGAGGGCTCGAGCGCCCGGAGGAAATATGTATGAGCTGCGGCAAGCCAGCAGCAAGCCTATGCCGCGTTTTCACCGTTCGGGACCCGTTTTGACTATTCTAACCCAATCTTTCACATCCTAGGGCCTTGTCCTTGATTATATAACCTTAATAAGCCATGATTATCTGTGGTATGGATATCTTAGAATCGGTTTTAATTAAGCCTATCGCATAAATTAGATGTTCGAAAGGGAATATGTATCTGAAGGAAATGTCAATTTGAGGACATGCCAACGAAATGAAGAAAATGTAAAGTATCCTACTTTTGAAGTCTAATTATGACTTGAAATTTATGTTTGATTTTGACTGAGCTCAGTAATGGAATTGTGATGCTAGGTTGTAATAGCAACGGTAAATTATAATCGAACCATTCGAAACTAAAGGATCGATCAGAGTGCGCAGCGGAAGAGTGATAAACTTGTCTATGTATTAAGGTCTAAGGTAATGTTCAGATGAAATGCTCAATCTTGTGTATTAATATGAAATAAAATGAGGCATTTTGCTTGTTTAAAGTTCGAAATCAAGTTAGAAAAGTGGCTAATGAAATAGGCTTGCCTTCGGATTTAGTGAAGTCGGGTCTGAAAAAGACACGTTAGATAATAAGGATCAAGGCAATTCTAATGTCTATGGTTTTCTAGGATGACCACCTGAATCTAGAAATGAATTGGATACATTAAGAAAGTTTTTTTATTCTGAAAAAAAATTTAAGGATGGTTAAATTTTGAGAACGAAATTTTTTTAAGTGGGGGAGAGTGTGAGATCCTGATCTTTGAACATAATAGTTATGGAGTAATTATATGAATGGAAATCATGTTTTGGCTTAAATATAGTAAAAAATTTGGTACTGAAATAAAAGGATAAGAAATGGGCCAAGGGAGCACAGGGCGCTTGACCACCACTCAAGGGCCCCTTGAGCGTAAAATGCGAAAGTTGTGCTCGAGGGTATGCTCAAGGCAAGGCGGGAGCAACCCCCGTCTACGAGCAATGTGCTCAAGCACCACTCGAGCGCTGCTCGAGAGCATTTTTGGGCAAGCGACCACTCGACCGACGCTCGAGCGACGATCACATGTAACCGCACGTGACCTCTTCTTCCTTCGTGATTTAAAGGGGATGTGGGGTTTTCCTTTGGCAGAACCGATGGCAGCACAAAGAGAGGAGAAGAATGAAGAGGGAAAAGGGAAGAAAAGGGGGAAAATCTACAATCTAGTCCCAATCAGAGTAACGGTAACTGTAGATCAGGCTCAGGTAAATGTACCTCAGACGTTATTTTCTTTTTTTACAGCTTTTCTGTATCTCAAAAATGGTATTTATACTTTAAATCCATGGTTCTGCATATTTACAGTAAACAATGCTTGTTTCTCCTAATTAATCGGATAGTTTTTGTGTTTACTAGGATATACTACTAAACGTACCTCTGATTTCATGAAAATATATATGTTTGGTATTCATTTATCATCCGAAAATTTTGGTGAAACACGAAAATTAAAATATTTGATGCTTTATTTTCCATAATTTTTGATATGAAAAAGTTAATCTGTAATGTGATAATATCACTGATGTGATTTATGTCTAAAAAAATTTACACGAATACTGTTAAATTTCTGTCAATTTTTGAAGCTAAACTGAAGGGTTTCAAACTATTACTATATATTCTGAAATAAATTTGAAGGGTTTCAAATTGTTTCTGTATATTCTGAAACTAAGTGAAGAGTTATTGTGATACTCTGACTGATTTTTAAAACTGAAAAGGTTTTCAGTTAAGAAAAAAGAAGGAAAAATATTTCTAATATTGTTAATTAGGACCTGTGACTGATATACAGTCAGGTTAGGTTCTCCGACATGCCTTAAAATGTTATGGTAATAATTGAGGATAACTCTGTCCACGGAGTTATATGTGGTCCGCCCTTCCTCAGGGCACTAACCTAGAGGGTAGTTATTGTTACTGGCCGGCATTACTATACCGAATCTCATAAGAAGGGATGTCCCACGGGAAGGGACAACTGTTACTGGCCTTGGATTGTGTGGAGTGAACACAATCTATACTTAATTATTCACCTCATCTGCTAGTAGGATCTACTAATTAGGTCCTTTACTGATAGAAACGGGATTTTTCTATAATTTATAGAGTTGAGATCGATTTCTGTTTCTTGAAGCGTGTTTTATCGATTTATCATTAACAAAGTATGATTACACTGATTTCTGATTTCCGAAACTTAATTATTATCGAATTATGCTTTCTCTGTTTTCGATGCACTGTTCTACCCCTGCATATTTTCATGCTATAGTTTCTACAAATCACTACTTTATAGCATTTATGCTTTAATATACATCTATATCCGTTTTACAGTATTTTATTCCGCATGAAAGTTTTACAGCATGCAGTCATATATCTTATTGGGTTTTGACTCACTGTTTTACTATTTTTCCCCCCTTTGAGACGACAAAGCTTGTACTAGATGAGAAGGAGTAGCTAAAGGTTAGTCTGAAGATCTTGGGAGACTTGAAGTATTTTGGAGATCTTGAAAAGAGACAGTTGAATTATAAAGTCCTGATTTTGATAAATGGATTTTGTATATGGATCTTATGCATATAGATTCTTGTATATAGAATATATGTGATGCATGTGTGACGAAGTGGATTTTTTTTTTTTACTCTTCAAAATCCTCCGATCAGAATTCGTTCGAAGCTAAGTCCCAAGATGAAATAGTCAAGGGAGATGGTCCAGACTGGACCAACATATGCAGGCATGCAAAATATACACTTATATATATATATATATTCACAATGCATTTACAGGATCATCCAACACCATGTAATATTCACTGCTCCAACTCTTTTGACATTTCATTTCATTAAATCAAAATTCATACAGATATGCCATTCTAAAACCTGATTATAACCAAAAGTTAAAGGCGAAAGCAAATCTCTTCCAAAATATATACAAGTGGAAGCATAGTCATTCATTCATTCATAGTTTGAGATAATTACATATATAAGACTATCAAAATTTTCAAAAAATCTACAACAGGTTTTCCGATTCTAAAATTCATCCTTGCTAGGCTTTACCTATTCCTGCTCGTTCGGTACCAATTTTACAGTCTCATCTTGAGTGAAAAAATTATAACAGAGTGAACTGAAGCTCAACAAGGTACTAAAAACATGCAATATAAATCATGAATGTAATAACACAAAGTCATAGAAAAATGCTGGAGTTCATGATCAATATTGATTCCAAAGTTCTTGATTCGATGCCATTTTCCAAAGTTCACAGTTTAATGCAATTTTTCAAAGTAAAAAATTCCATATTCTAGTGTCAATTTTTCCTAAGTACAAAGTCCAGTATCAAGATCCGAAATTTACAATGCAATGTTAATTTCCAAAGTTCATGGGCATGGAAAAATTTCGGAAGTTCATGTGCATGACCAAATTTCCGAAGTCCATAATGCCATGTCATTCCCATTGTTCAAAGGGACCTTGGCTAGTAGACCTTACCAGCCAAGGGGGAGAGCAACAAGGGTAAATTGTGTTCACTCCACACAATCAAAGGGCATAGTTCCAAATTCATATCCATTTGCATTTCCATTTCCAATTAGAATCCGAAGTCTAAAGTTTCATATTTCTGTCCTCTCTTTACGTCCCGAGGAGGGGTGGACCACGTATCACTCCATGGACGGAATTACCCTTGATTATCACCGTAATGTTCTAAGGTAAGCCGGATAACGTTATCTGACTATATTATAGTTCTAGGTCCGAAGTACTTATTCAAAGTTTAAACAAAATTCATCATATTTCAAGGCCGATTCAAAGTTCATGTATTCCATGCTTCGGTCAATTTCAAAAAGCCATCACATTTTTAACATTTCAATTTCCATACAAGATTTCCATGCAAGGCAATTCGGTCATAAACTAAACAGAAATATGGCCTGCATATAAAAATCAATGTTAAGAGCTATTTTCATGCCACACAGTTCCAATTGTAACATGAACAATAAAACATGTGCTAAAGCACGAAATCAAAGTTAGGACTTACATGTTCAAAATATGAAACTTAATTCAGAATCATAAAATGCATGCTTCATAATGGGATTTAGAGCAAAATTATCAAAGCAATGACATAGAAAACAAGCTCCAAAGTACTCTTGCATTAAAACATTCTTAAAACCGAGAGTACACTTGCCTGATTCTCCAAGTCCTTATTTCAACCTGGCCTAAGGCTCTCTTTTTCCTCCTCATCTCTTCCAAATTCTTCCAACTCCCTTTCTCACTAACTAGTTTAGTTTATATAGAAAATAGGTTAGGTGGAAGCAAGTGGGGTAAGTTACTTACTTGATACTTTTTCTTCTAGAAGGTCAGCGGAGTAGGTATAGGCAATTTACTTACTCTAAGTAGGTGGAAATTGTCAACGAAGTAGGTAAATCTACTCCGGCTATCAACAAGGTCGGTTTTTTTTCAAATTTAATCGACTTCGGTCATCATCAACTCATCAATTTCAACCTTCTTCATTTATCATCAACTTTGGCCTCTATCATCAACATCAACTTCAGCCTCAACATCATCAACTTCGGCCTTCTTCATCATTAACTTCGGCCTTCCTCACTTATCATCAACATCAACTCTGGCCTTATTCACCTCACAATTCCACTCCGGTCTCCATCAATTCTTCAAATTTACTCCGGCCTCTCCTAAACCTTCAAATCACTAGGCCTTCAAAAGGCCACTCCGGCCTTCAAGAGACACAATCAACTTCGGCCTTCATAAGGCACAATCAACTTCGGTCTTCATAAGGCCATAAGGCTACTTTGGCCTCTTCCACACACACAAGGCATCAACTTCGGCCTTCGAGGGGCAGAATCAACTTCGGCCTTTAAGGGCATAATCAACTTCGGCCTCCATAAGGGCACAATTAACTTCGGCTTTCATAAGGGCACAATTAACTTCAGCTTTCATAAGGGCACCATCATCTTCAATTTTCATGAAGCAACAAGACCACTTCAGCCTTCAAGAGGCCACAACCAACTTCAGCCTTCATGAGACCATAAGGCCACTCCGGCCTTCAAGAGCTCACAAACTACTTCGGCTCTTATAAGTTCCTCATACCTTTTTGGCCTTACCAATTCATTACAATGTACTTCCTAATTCTTATGTTTTTGGGATTGGGATCTCAAAAGTCTCCCCAACTTAAAGAAATTTGGTCCTCAAAATTTAAATGAAGTTACAAACCTTAAGTAAACAAGTGGGGATACTTGCTTCGGATTTGTTCTTTTCAATTCCAAGTTGCTTCTTTAGGTGAGTGGTTCGTCCAGAGCACCTTCACTAGAGAAATTGTCTTTGTACGTAGCCTTTGCTCTTTCCGGTCCAAAATCTGCATTGGCTCCGCAATGTAAGATAAGTCCTTGTCAATTGCCAAGGGTTCAAACTCGATCACATGTGCAGGATTGTGGACATATTTTCTGAGCATTGATACAATAAATACGTCATGTACTTCTACCAAGTTTTGTGGTAGTGCCAACCTGTAAGCCACTTCTCCCATCCTCTCTAAAATCTCAAAAGGGCCATTGAATCATGGCTTTAGCTTTCTTTTTACTCTAAACCTTGACGTTTCCTTAGATGGTGACACTTTCAGAAATACAAAGTCACCCACATCAAACTTCAGTTCTAATCTCCTCCAGTGTGCATAGCTTTTCTGTCTGCTCTAGGCAACCTTCATGTTTTTATGTATCAGCTTTATTTTCTCTGTCATTTCTTTAATGATTTCGAGACCTAAAATTCTTTTGTCTCCGGTTTCCTCCCAATGGATCAACAACCTACACTTCCTTCCATATAATGCCTCAAAAGGAGCCATGCCTATACTTGCTTAATAGCAATTATAATAGGCAAACTCTGCCAAAGCCAGATAATTATCCCAAGTCTCTTTCATTTATAAGACCGAGGCTCTTAACATATCCTCTAGGATTTGGATTGTTCACTCTGATTGGCTGTTGGTCTGGAGGTGATAGGCAGTACTAAACTTCAGCTCTGTACCTGATTCCTTATGCAAGCTTTCCCAAAATCTTGAAACAAAATGAGGATCCCTATCGGATACAATGAAAGAAGGCACAGCATGAAGTATAACAATTTCACTCACATACAGCTGAGACAGCTTATCACGAGGGTAAGTTGTCCTAACTGCCAAGAAATGGTGTGACTTAGTCAACCGGTTAATGATGACCCAAACAGCATCATGGTTTCTAGGAGCCCTTGATAATCCTGATACAAAATCCATAGTAACATCCTCCAATTTCCAACTTGGAACCGGCATTGGTTGTAACAACCCAGATGGCTTTCTTCTTTCAGCTTTTACTTGTTGGCATATAAGGCATCTCTCCATGTAGGCTGTTACGTCCCTTTTCATGTTCCTCCACCACAACGTTTTCTTTAAATCTTGATACATCTTATCCACCCCAGCATGGATTGTGTACGAGACCGGTGAGCTTCCTTTAAAATTTTCTCATTCAACTTCTTGTCGTCCGGCACACATAGTTGTTCTCTAAATCTTAACACTCTATCCGATCAAAAATGAAAATCAGTTCTAGAGTCTTTATTCAAATCATCCATAATATCCTTAAGAAAAGAGTCATTCACTTGCTTTTCTTTAACCTCATTCATCAACTCTGGCCGAACCTAAAGGTACGAAAAAAATCATCCGGTCGCCCCGAACATGCCACCGAATATTACACTGCTTCTTGTACTCCAGCATCTCCATTTGTTTAATTTGTAACTTCACCAGATAGCTTGATCAACAGCTTAGAGAATCCGCAACCACATTAGCTTTTTCAGGCTCTTACTGTATCTCTCAGTCATAATCCTTTAGGAAGTCCACCTATTTTCTCTGCCTCATATTAAGCTCTTTCTGTGAGAACAGAAATTTTAAACTCTTATGATCAAAATAAATACGAAACTTTTCTCCGTAGAGGTAGTGTCTCTGAATTTTCAGAGCAAACACAACTGTAGCAAGTTTCGGGTTTTGAGTTGGATAGTTCTTCTCGTGCTTCCTCAGCTGTCTAGAACCATAAGCCACCACTTTTCCATTTTGCATTAACACACATCCTAGTCTGACCTTAAGAAGCATCACAATATACCTCAAAACCACCGGATTCTTCTGGAATAGTTAGCATCGGAGCTATTGTTAAGCTATCCTTCAGCTTTTGAAAATTTTGGTCACATCTTTTTGTCCAGTCGAACCTGACCTCCTTCTTTGTCAATTGGGTCAGGGGCATGGCAATCTCTAAAAAATTCTCCACAAAACACCTATAATAACTGGCCATGCCAAGAAAACTCCGGACTTCTGTAACAAACGTAGGCTGACTCTAATTTGTAACGGCCTCAACTTTCTTTAGATCTACAGTAATACCTCCATTGAAAATTACATATCCCAAAAATACAAATTCCTCTAGCCCGAATTCACACTTTTTCAATTTAGCATATAGCTTTTCTTTCCGAAGCACTTGGAGTATAATCCTTAAATGGGTTTCATGCTCTTCTTGGCTCTTAGAGTATATCAAAATGTCATCTATAAATACCACCATAAATTTATCTAATTAAGGCTTAAACACCCCATTCATCAAATTCATAAATGCTGTCGGAGCATTTGTAAGACCAAATGTCATCACGAGAAATTCATAGTAGTCGTACCTTGTCCTAAAAGAAGTTTTGGCCACATCCTCTTGCTTAATCCTCAGCTGATGATATTTGGACCTCAAATTAATTTTTGAAAACACCCATGACCTTTGTAATTGATCAAATAGGTCATCAATACACGGCAAGGGATATTTGTTCTTAATTGTGATTTTATTTAATTCACAGTAGTCCACACATAACCGTAGAGATCCATCCTTCTTTCTTACGAACAACACTAGCGCTCCCCATGGAGATTTGCTCAGTCTAATGAACCCCTTATCTAATAATTCCTGCAATTGTAATTTTAACTCTTTCAACTCCGCTGGTGCCATACGATAGGGTGCCTTGAAAATTGGAACAACATCGGGAATAACCTTAATCTCAAATTCTATTTCCCTATGAGGAGGTAGTCCAAGTAACTTCTTTGAAAATATATCCTCAAAATCACACACCACCAAAAGTGATTGTATAATTGAAGTCTCAAGTCTTGTTGCGGTTTTAAGATTTGTGGGAGTTGTTTTCTCGGTATGGGCATTTTGAGATTAGTGAAATGAGCAAAATGTAGAGTATCTTGCCTTGGAAGTCTGTTTTTGATTCGAGATTCATGTTAGAATCTTAACTGAGCTTGATAAAAGAATTGGATGTTAGGTCAAATGCATTGTGATGGTAAATGGTATTCAGACGATTTAGAGTTAGATGATTTGATCAGAGTATGTAACAGAAATGTGGAGATCCTATATATATTAAGGTTTAAATTGATGTTCAAAGAAAATGCTCAAACTCAAGGCTTAGCTCAAAGGAAATAAGGCATTTTGCTCGTTTAAGATTTAGAACCAAGTTAGGAAAATAGTTAATGAATTGGGTTTGCCTTTGGATTTGATGAATTTAGATGAGTATAGAATGAATCAGGTACTAAAGATCAAGGCGATTTGGATGTTTGAGGTGATAATCAAGGATAACTCTATTCATGGAGTGATACGTGATCCGCTCTTCCTCGGGGCGTTACCATCTGGAGGATAAATTCTAAGTCTGACCTACCTTCAGGAGGTAATTCTGCATCTAATCCCACAAAAAGGGGTATTTTTGTTCTGTTTTTGGCCTCTGATTGTGTGTGTAACACAATCTAACCTCGATTATTTGTCCCCTTGGCTAGTGGGGTTTACTAGTGTGGTCCTTCTAATAGTAAACCTAAATTTTAAAGAAAGAGCAATTCTGATATCTATTTATGGTTTTTGATGCATGCTTATGTTAATTTATGATTTGTTTGGTCTTCTGTATACGTTTTTTGTTTTTAGTAGCTTTCCACAACGTGTGCTTTACTGTATTTGTATTTTGCACTAAGGATTTTTATAACTGCATGTTTTATGGTATCTTGTTAGACTTCGGCTTACTCTGTTACTTTCCTCCCCTCCAAATGATACAGTAGAGTTGGTTCCCGATGAGGAGTAGAGAAAGCCTAGCCATCAGACTTTTGGGAGCCTTAAAGCTAACTTGAGGATTCGGGAAGGATAGCCTTAAATGTAATTACTTGATTTTGTTGGTGGATAGTGTATATGAAATGTCATAGTATGTTCTAAATTTTGTCAAAAACAACAGATTATTCTTTCGCAGGTTTAAATCGTGGATATAGTTTTGCTTCCGCTCTCTGCTTCTTGGTTTTGTAGAGGTCTTAGATGGCATCTCTCGTTTAAACTGGAAGCAGTGGATAGAAATGTTAAAGTTAGGGCCACGGACATATATTTGTGGCATTGGAGATCCTGTGTCAGTGAAGTGTATGTGTATTGATGAATATTATTTTGCATATTGCATGTTTAATTTAGGTTGCATGTATCAATTTAGCCTAATTTTAGGAAAAATTTTGTCCGTTTTCTCTTAGAACTTTAAAATATTATTTTGAGTCTCGGTTCTGTATGTCGTTGATGGAATGTATTAGAGAATAAAAAATATATGTTTCATCACAAATCTCCTATACAAAACAATATACATCCAAATATCCCAATATCTGACATCATACAATCAACAACATACAAAACTTCACAGGATCCAATTGCCACATATTCCATAATGTGTGGTGTCGGCGTCATAACTTCGGGTATAATGCCGGTTTAAAAAAGATGTGTGATAGAACGGGTCATAATTCACTAATGATCTCTATTAATAAACATATAAAACTAGTGCCCATAATTTAATAACATAATTTCTAAAGAAAATCAAGTAAATTTTCTCCTAAAAATGATTAAAAACCATACATAAAACCTGTATAAATAATCCTGTACAATACATATGAACCAGCAGACGTCAAATTTTACTCCATCACACACAGAGAGGATCAACAAATGTTATATCATCCATGGCTTCAACACAGTATGTCAACCACTATATTGAATCTATGAGAGATGCCATCTAGGAACTTATGTAAACCTATCATTTTCCTGTGGAAGCATTCTACGTCTATAAATAAATTGCAAAAGCATAACAATGTTCCAAAATAATAAATAACATACTACGATACAATTTAATACATAACAATCATCTTAATCATCTATTTACATTCTGTTACAATAACCATATAAAAAACTCTAAGTCCTCAAAGTCTAGTCAATCTCCTCCGCAAATTCCTCTCCTTGCTCTTTCTAATCAGGCCTCATCTCGTAGTTCTTATCTGGAAAGAAGAAATAAGGGTGAGCTAACAACTCAACAAATACATCATATACAAGGCAGTGAATAATATAAGTAAGGTTAAGTAGAAAAAGAATATATGAGCATGAAGAACATGCATGAACATGAACTTGGTCAAATATACTTTGGGATACAATTTACTTCTTTCTTTAGGTTATAATCGATGCATAGTTATTCATTTTTGTGGATTCGGGCTAGTAGACCCTACTAGCTAGGGGAGCAAATAATCGAGGATAAATTGTGTTCACTCCACACAATCCAAGGCTTTGTTCTTAGCTCTTCTTTGTTTATATCCCTAGGGCGGGACGAATTATAAATTCTTATTCTTGTCCTCCATAGTAATGCCCTGAGGAAGGCAAACCACATATCACTCTATGGATGGAGTTATCCTCGATTACCACTGTAACGTCCTAAGGCATGTCAAGAGCATCACCCGTTATAATACACGGTCAGGACAAATCCTTGAGTCTCTATTGTCATTCTAGTGGCATGCCTGAGAATGTTACTCTTCATAACATGAACTTTTGGTCCTAATTTTATGATTCCTTATTCTTTTGAGGAAAGATCCACCAAACATCTTTTACAAAGATCTCCATCTAGTATAACAAATCTATCATGTACCCAAATTGTGGAATTTTTCTCTTAATATTCATATACTTTTTATCTTACTTTCAGATTTAAATCTTTTCACGACTTAACTTTATATATAAATATTATAATCATAGAAAAGATTAGGAATTCTTACTATCGAGAAGCAAATTGATTTTAAGGGCTTTCAGACACGAATTTTCTTTACAATTGAATAGGCCAAAACTTTCAGATTATTCCATTGAACTTATACAAATATACATATCACTTAATTATTAGTTATACATGGAAAAATTATGCAATATACCATTCAATGTCCTCGGATGAATAGTACCCATGTGAATAGTGCACATGAATAGTATTCGGATACACATATCGATTAATTCTTGAAATTTTGGACATCAAATGGGTACATCATCAAATTCAAGGCATAGGTAAACATAATTCTAAGTGAATTTATGCATCAAACTCAGTTTAATCCATTAAACGGTTGGGCACGTGTTAGGGTCTCTTCGAGCAAAACTCCACATAAAACATCAAATTCGGATACCCAATCGATAAATTAACATGTCTAAATTGTGGGTAATCATATTCTAACCCCAAATTAAGCAAAACCCCAAAAATTTCATGGGTAACATGTCTGGGCGTGGGAGTTAGGGTTTGCCTTGTCCGAAACCTATCAAATCTATAATTTTTTGGGCACCAAATTTACATATATTTACATATAAGCATGCTTAGGTCCTGGGAGCTACAAAATATAAATTTAACTGGGTCTTAAAATGAGGATACCTGAAAAAAATAAGATAAGAGTGCAAGAAAATGAAAGATGAGAGTATGAGTACACTTACTCGATCCGATCTATTACCTTTCTAACTAGCTCTCAGACGGATTTGGACTTGGTAGCTTCGTTCTCCGCCTTCTCTCTCTTCCCCTTCTCCCTCTCTCTCTCTCTTATTTCCCCTGAAAAGCCGGAAAAATGGTGGAGAAAGCGCCCGTGGCACTTATATTCTGTGGGCCGGTGCTCGAGCTTTCGGCAAGCGTGCATCGGGCACCCATATGCTGGAATCGATAGTCGAGCCTGGGCTCAAGCACGCATCGGGGGCAGGTCAAGCCGAGTGCCGACCTACAGCGTAAAAACTTCCCGTTTTTGCCGTCGAGACCCATGTCAACCCTTCTAACCCAATATTTCATATTCTTAGACCCTAATTTTTATTATATTAACTTAATAAGTCATAATTATCATGATTTAAAACATAAATCTTATTTACGGATTAACTTTTCACGGTTTATAACACCGGTTCCCGATTGTCCAATTCCGAGTCCCTGGGCTTCAATCCAATTTTTTCCATGTCCTTTATCTCGATTCAATTATTTTGACTTAATTACTCATATTTACCATATCTTGAAAATCGGGATATTACAACATACCAACTAGGTAATTAATTACAACAATAACAGTACGTTTGATTGTTGGAATGGAATAAGGTGAGAATAAAATAGTTATTCTAGAAAATAGAATAGGATGAGAATAGAATTAGAATTATTATTCTCATATTTAATTGTTGA
>JAODPA010075334.1:3221-28824 GCA_025585075.1 Nepenthes mirabilis
GGGGTCAGTTAATCTAAGCCATTGGGATGACAAGAGAGTCCAATTATAAAAGTACCCATAATAGATCCTGAATTTGTCCAGGTTAGAATAAAACCCAAAAATGTATAATTGGGTTTGTCATGGATGTAGATACACGGGCTCTTTCTATGTAGGCTTTGTCAAGTGCTCAATTTAAAGTGATTAGCAAGCAGAGTACTCGATAGTTTAGAATTCTTTATGTTAAAACGTTCAACCACCTTGTAGTGTAGTCTTATTGGGACATCCAAAACCTATTCGCTTTTTGATCATGAAATAATCTTATACCGGGAATATGCTTCCAAGCCCTAAGTCTTTCATAGCAAAATACTTCCTAAGTTACTTCTTCAACTCACTAATTCGGGAGGCAATTCCTCCTACATATGCATATTGTCCACATGAAGTAAGAAAATAACAAAGTTATCTTCTAAGAACATTTGGACAAAGACGAAATGGTTTGAATTAGTCTTCCTGTAGCATTGATCCATTATCACTGACTCTCTTAAACCATTTGCCTAGGTTCTTACCTTAGCTTGTAAAGGGTTTTCTTTAAGCGGCATTTTAGTTGCTCTTTCCCTTCAACTCAAAACCTCCAGTTGTTCTATATAAATTTCATCCTCAAGATCACCGTAGAGAAAAGCCATCCGTACATTTAGTTGTTTAAACTCTTGATTAATGGTTGCAGCAATCCAAAAATAACTCAAAAGGAAAATATTTTCACAATGGGAGAGAAAATCTCCTTAAAATCAATACCCTTCCATTAGTCAAACGTCTTCACAATTAGCCTCACCTTGTACATTGGTTAAGGATTTTTGCTCTAGATTTCAAGTAGGAAACCCATTTATTCTTCAATATTTGTTGCCCTTGGGTAATTTGGTGAGTTCAAAAGTATGATTTTTATACAAAAATTTCATCTCATTTTATATGTTATCTATCCATTTTATTTTATGATCATCATCTATAACTTCATCAAAGCATTTGAGCTCTCCACCATTTATAACATATACTCATTGGCCAATAGGCGTGAGAAGGGACATCAATTTCTCACAGATTATCAGAGTGAGATTGTTAGCATAAGCCCGGGAACATCATGATAAACATCATCATGGGTATCATCACCAAAATCAAAATCATCCATCTCATCAAATGTGGGAATCTAATAGTTTCCATCGACTTCTTGATCACCCCCAAACATTTTCTTCAATATGAATTGGTATCTATGTAAATGCACAATATCTGTATTGTAAAGGTGGTCGTTGTCATAGTTAGAGATCACATTCTCTATTTTGCCAATATTCCCAATAATCTCATTTTCAATAAATACAATTTCTCTAGACTATACAAACTTTTTCTCTATCAAATTATATAACTAATAACCAAATTCATCCTCCTCATAACCGAGAAAGATGCATTGTCTCATCTTTACATCAACCTTGGAACTTTTGTCCTTTAAAATATAGACAAATGGCTTGCACCCAAACACACGTAAGTAATTATAAGAGACCTCTTTTCCAAACTATATCTTGTCGGGCATAACACCATTTACGGAACCACTAGGTGAAAGGTTAACTACATCAATGCTTCTCCCCAAAACGAGATACACTCACCATTTAGGAGACTACACACTTTAGCTTTTTCCCGTTTGCCTTTCAACCAAGGAATGAAATTATTTGAATATATCAATAGCTTAATCTTTTGTTTTTAAAAGATACACTCACAATTCTCTCAAGCAATCCTCAGTAAATGTAATAAAATAAAATACTTCGTTGAGTGTTTTTATCTTAAGAAGATCACATATTTCGGTATATATGATCTCAAGAAGATCTATTTTCTTTGTAGATGAGTTTCCATTGACTAAAAATCTCATTTACTTCTCGGCAATACAATGAGAACACCACTTTACCTCCTTCACACTTGAGTGGAGATTCATCATCGCCAAGCAATTGAACCCCTACTTGCACACATGGGTAGGACACTTACACAATAAATCAGAAGACTAGTCACTCTTAGCTACATTCACGCCACCATTTGAGACCGAGACTTAAATATGTACAAGCTAGAAAACTTCTTCCCACGTGCCATCACTAAAGAGCCTTTAATTATCTTTCACAAGCTTTTGTAGAATGTGTTGCAAAATCCTTCATCATCAAATTTATCAGCCAAAATATAATTCAACTGGATATTCATGACATGTCGCACACCCTTCTTCAAAACCAACTTTATGGTGTTGCCAATGGTCAAACACACATCACCACAACTCATGATCCGAGATAATCTGTTATTGCCTATTTTCAATACTCATAAATTACCAAGAGTATAACATGTTAAAAATTTCCTTTTAGACGTCACATGGAGTGGTGCACTACTATCGACACCTAATTTGTCAAATGATCAACCACATTGATTACATTTTCACACACAATAAGAATATCAAACTTGGTAACAACTGAAATTCTCTCATTGTCTTAAGATTTATCGAACTTCCTTTTGCCATCATCCTTATTTTTATATTTTCACTTGTAGCAACACTTCTTGATATGGTCTTTCTTCTCGTAATTGTGATATTCAAGGTTTTGATACTTCGATCTCAATTTACTCCAACTTTTCTCACCTAATCTAGGACATCTTCCCTTGTCTCTTTCCTATGACTCTAAAACTAGTGTTTTGGATTGTGAAGACATGAAACCTTGCGACCTTCTCCTTATTTTCTTATTAAGGACTGCACACTAAACTATCTCCAATGTCATTATACCATTAAGAGTAGTGTTGGCAATGATGATTTGAATAGCTTCCCACGAATTCGTTAATGTGGTCAACAATTACAAATCTAGCAACTCATCATCAAATTTAATACCCATATAACTCAATTGGTTAATACAACCTTGAAACTCATTGAGATGATCGGCTATAAAACCGTCTTCTCAGTACTTCACTTGTATCAATTTCATCACATAAAATAGCTTGTCGCTACCCTTTTTAAAGTATAAAATACTTCGAGCTTTTCTCATAGTGCTCCTGCATGTTTCTCATTACATATATGATTATAGATATTATCGTCAATAAATTACTAAATGTACCCATAAATATGCTCATATTTAAAAATCCAATCTTTACCAATTTTGCTTCGGATTTCTAGGTAGCAATGGAAGATACATTGCTTTAATGAATAATAGATCTTTTATCTTACTCCTCAATATATTATAATTCGTACCATTCAAACAAATTTTATACAATAACATGAAAGCTCTGGTATCACTTGTTAGGTTTCAATCACCAAAATTTTGCTCACAAAACCGAGAACTAATATCTACAAGAATCGTTTTAGAACCATTTGTTTAAACCCGCAAGAAAGTAATACAATAACACATAATAGTAAAATAATAATTACAATAATGAAGCACATGGAAAACCCTTTTAAGAATAAAGAAGAAAACCACGAAATTATAAGTCTAAAAAACATTTACTATATGATAAGTCTAGTTACAAAAACTTCAACAACACAAGAATACAATACTTTATAATGATAAAATCAAATAATAAAAAACATATACGTAAATTAGAAGAAAAATAACCGGTGAAATATTCTTATGAACAATAAGAACAAGGTACCTAAAATCGACGAAGAATGAAACACAATTCAAAATCTAAACGGATGAGTAAATATTCCTCTTATTTCTTCTCACTCTCTTTCTCTCTGTGTTGGCGCTCAAAAGGACTCAAGTTCCGCATTGATGCCCTAAAAATCACACAAGTGTTTTTATATCAATATCAGTGCACAAGTACCTCTTAGGCACAAACCCTCCGAACAAATGGCGTATGTGTGCCTCTTAGACGCACATCATGTGCAACATTTCTTGACAACCCACACACATACACCTTCAGGCGTGCATTAGCCGCTACTTTTCTAGACAAACCATGCACATGCACGCTCTCAAGCACCCATCATGCGCCATTCAAGAATTACCATCAATTGAGCGAATTCTCGCGCAATATCAAGTGTACCAACGAATAATATGTTAATAAGACTCATAATGAAATAACCCAAAACCCAACACAACCCTCTCTCTAATCTCTGTATGTGAGACCCATTTTACTTTTTTTTTTTTTAAATCCTAATATGCCCCAGTTATGGAAAGAAAATTCATAGATGAATTATAAATAAGTAGGAAACAATTAGCATTTCTCAATAGCAAAACTTACCCATGTAATGTGCTCAAACTCTAGGTAACCCTTGCCACCAAAATTAAATTCTGTATCAGCCTCCTTGACTATAAGCACGTTCTCCAATCTTATACCGAACTTCCCATCCTCATAATAACCTGGTTCTGCAAACCAAACATTCAAAATTAAATGGTCATTAAAAGGAAAATGAGCAATGGTATAAAGGGAAACAATCTTGCTACAATCTTATTTTTTATCCTTCTTTCTTGGCCGAAAAAATTTCATTATATCAACTTGGACAGTTATAAATATAAAACCACATTAAAATGTGCTTAACCCATCTCATGTTCTAAGCCATACAAATTATCGGCATGAAATCCTCGCTGCTTAGGACTCTAACAACTCTCAAAGTGAAACACAAGGTTTAAATTGTTGGGAGTATGTCATGGAGAGCAGACTATAGTACTAACCATCTGTCACAGTCATTGAGGCCTGTAATGGAACATTCCGAGCTTGAGGCCTGAAACTAATCAGATGGGGACCTGATCAAATAGACAGAAATAAGTGAATTTTATAAGATAAAGAGGTATGGAAAATGAGGGGAAAATACTTTTAAGCTGTCACATGCCTTCATGAACATTGAGGTAAGAACCAATTCCATGACCGGTTCCATGTAGATAATCAAGACCATCCTTCCACAATGGAAGTCGAGCCACGATGTCAAGAGCATGACCTGAGAAATAGACCATTCAATGCTTGAACATATATATAATCAATACAAGCTCGAACACATGCCATTTCATATATTAAACAAAATTACAATTTCAGGTTGTAATGAATTTTAATCAATCAGTTGATGGAATTTAAACCAAGCAATTGCCTCTCAGGATCGAAATAGTTCAATGAAGAATTTAATTACTTCAATATAAACAAGAGATACGCAGACTTGCGGTACCATTAGTTCCATTAGGAAACCTAGCAGTACCCAAAGCAATGTGACCCTTGAGAACCTGCACAAATCAATCAAAGTAAGCAACTACGAAAACCATGGATGGCAATATGTGCATCATTATTACTCACGGCCATATTAGTATTGAGCATATTAGACTATACATATTAGTAGCGAAAGAAAATAAATTTCAAAGAATTGTAAATTGACAAAGCCGGATCAGCTAAATATTGGATATATCAATCAATACATTGAATATCTACTGATATATCACAATAACACGGAAACATATTGCAATATTATTGTATTATCAAAAAATATCAATATCTAGGGGCTGATAATGATATATATCAGTTGCTATTCATAATATTGGCTGATATTTACGTCCAGAAACTATAAAATCAAAATTAGGGAAAGGGTTAGCTGATAAAAGACAATGTAATGCTGTCAAGCAATCTTCAACCACAAAGGCATTAAATGTTGGAAGATCACTAAAAAGGTTGAAATGAAACTGAAACCCGCATGCTTCACTCAGAAAAAGTTAGTTAAAACAAGAAGACAAAGAAAGTTCAACATCAAGGCCTTTACTTCCTTCAGACATATTCAGACACTTAGAAAATGTAGCTAAAAATTGAGTTTTTTTCGTTTTTTTTTTTTTTTTTACATTTTTTTGGGTGCTCAGTAGATGTATTACCATTTAAGAACTACTCTCAAGCATGCATAAAATGTGGACTTACTCCGAACTGTATACCCTATTTCTTTGAAAATCTTAGGTTCATTCTAAAATTGATCAAAGTTCCCAACCAAACAAAACACCAATTACAGCATTACAACCATGAAGGACAATTTCTGCTTAACAAGATTGAAAGTCAACACGGTAGGGACAGAGAATTCAGATACAAGAGGCTGCCATGCCACTCTTGCCAGTGATAATGTCAACTTAGCATCATGTGCTAGTTTTGAATCATTCCCTTATGAGTCTCACACCCGTAGAATATGTCGTCTAGTAATTTGCTTGATATTTGTACGAGAATTTGCTCAAACAATTATATTTTCAAGTGCATGAAGGGCGCCTAGTCTGCGCATGTGCTAGCATGGGCCTAATAAGCACTAAAAGAAGCACGTGCATGGAATGCTAAATGAAGCAACATCTGATGTGCGCTATTGCTGATATAAAACGCCCTGTTTCAATTTTTAGGGAAATTCTGACAGCCATTTTGCACAAGAGCCCCACATGAAGACAGAAAAAAGAAAAGTGAAGAAATGGAAGATTCGGGTATCCATTTGAGATCCGATTCGAGTTCCATTTGTTACCAAGTTTAGATATATTGTTCTAACTTCGGTTGCAGAAGGTATTATCGGTTGGTTATTCGTTTCCACGTTGTATTCTCTTATTCTCTTGCAAGGTACATTGGAGTTAGTATTCACTAGTTATTTACACGAGTTATGGTTGAAAGATGCTTACTTAAAGAGGGTTATTTATAACCAAAACTCATTATAGTGGAGATTTGTTGGATGTATTATCCCATGATTTCTCTCAATTGAGAAGAGTTTCCACGTAAATTTGCTTATGCAACTTATGTGCTTTGTTGCGTGAGTTTATTGTTCCTCATGTTCAACGGTGAAACAATGGTAACTGATAGTGTCAGGAGATTCGGATTCCGTTGTGCCATGCAAATCCCAACATCAGGGTGGTAATACACCAGTGTATGGCCACTAATAATATTTCATCTGGTGGAACCCTGAGAAAAACACAGGCTACCAGGAGGAATTTGATGATCGCTGACAAAGACACTACAATAACCATGCTTTTCATATTTTATTTTTCAGCAGCAAGAAAATTTTGCACTTTAAAAGACATAAAAATTCCCAAGACAGAAAAACAAGGGGAAATGGTGGATGACACAGAAATAAAAGGAAAAAGATGAGAGGTATCATTCCTAGAACCAGGAAGTTCAATATATAAATTACACTCATGCTTACAATTAATTCATATTGACCATATTACAAATTCAAAAGAATAATCATAAATCCACCATCATAATGGACATGTAGATTAATGGAAATGATTTGACCTATAAATCATGGAATTTTCTAATATTTTAACTTAACACATTATTTCAAGACTTCTTTTATTGTAAGTTGCAAGGCATAGCTTGGCACTAACTCCATTTAACTATTAACAATGAGGCAGCCCTAGCATTTCATTTTTATTTTTGTTTCCTCTAAGATCCATAGTAATCCTTGCGAGGAAAATATGCTCAGATCATAACAGTGATTTGTTTCAGCAGAAAGGGTCACGGACCCATTAGTACTGTTCAGAAGTTTTTGGATCATTGATTAACTCAACATTTATTCCAGTAGGATTTAATATGATGATTTCACTTCAGAGAAACAGATTGTCCCAGAAAAACTTGGTTAGCACACTGGCATGAAATCAAAACAAGCAACTGAAATAAGATCAATGTTTCTCTTCAGTGGAAAAGAAATTTTATAAAGACAAGGGAAAATTTACAAACTACATGCAGGCAAATTCAAGAACTCACTAAAGAAACGGTAGTCTGAAACTGAAGAGATATACCGCCGTGTAGGATGCCTTTTCATGAGCAGAAGGTTGCCCAAAGTGCACCGTCCGAGTTATATCCGTTGTTCCATCGAGATACTTTAAAGCCACCCCAAAAAGAAGGTACAAAATAAGACAATAGAATCATAGTGTTGTTAACACATTAGTTATCTCGAGAAGACAAACTATTGGATGTAGTCAATGGCATACCTGTGCTCCAGAGTCAAAGAGATAAATGCTATCCGGGTCCAGCTCTGAGCATGTTTCAGGCTTCGGGCCATAATGAATTATGGCAGCATTTGGACCAACAGATGAAATAGTAGGAAAGCTTAGTCCCCTAAAATGCTGCATGTAAGACAGATTGAAAAATTAAGAGGACATGAACGCTACTAGAATGGAATACCAGAGGCCCAGTCAACATTGTAGTTGATATAACATGCACACACATCATTAATGCAGTTACACCACCACAATCCATGAATTAGAAGGGGGGCAAACCACTGCCATAAATATCGGCTGATAACAATATTTTTCAAAATCACCATAATATTAAGATGTGTTACCGTATTAGTGATATATCATATTATACCGGTCAATATTCAAAACAAGAATGGCCCTGTCAGCTTATAATTTTTTAAAAAAATTTTCTGATACATATGATATCGATACGTAATGTCCAATACCGGTAAGGCTACCACCGATACTGATATTTTCATCCATGAGCCAAACAGAGAGATGCATCACTAGAAAAGAAGAAGGATTTGCGGCCATTTGCTCCAAATCAGTTCAAACAGAGAACAGGAAAGCTACTTTGTCATCTCCAGGAAATCCCAAAGGAAGATTAATAATTGTACTAATCCAAGCCTAAAAACACAGATCAATCAAGCCTTTTCTGGTGGTGCTTTAGCCAACTAATGCTGGAAAAGCGAAGCGATATAGCCGATAGACATGCAAAGGTAAAGTTTTTGCCCAGTGGATGAGAATTTGAAAGTAAAAAACCAATCTTAAGCACATCAAATATCTGAGGTGGGACAGGATTGTTGAGTTACAGGAAAGAGAACTAAGAACCTAAATGCAGTTTTGTTAAAGGCACAAGGGTTCCCAAGCCTCTAGGCACAACGCAAGCTTGAAGAAAGTAAGACAACCATTTATGAATTTGTATATATGATATTCTTAAAATAATTTCCAATTGTTAAAACTAATTAATCCTTCAGTCCTGTTTATATGAAGATGATTGGATCCTTTATTGACATATGGATCAGAAACTATACATATGGAATTTTTCTCTCTATAAACTAATACATTTAGTTTGTGTTAGTTGATGTTCAGATTTATTTAGTTGGATGGTTTAGATTAAATGAAAATTTTGTATATATAATTTACACTTTAGTCATTTGTACTAGAGTAACAAAACTCTATTAAATCAAGAGAATTCATTTTCTCTCTTCTCAAATTTTGTTATGAGGACACACTTCCAGAAATTGCGAATGGAGGACAAAGCAAGTACTATAACGGAAAAGGAGGGAAAGATAAAATGGACAGTGAAGGAGACAATGTGCAAATAGAGGACCTGAAGCACCAACATATCCTTTGAGTAAGTGAATATCTAACCTCTCATATTAACTATCCAGTGTTCATTTGGAAATCATGTGCAAATCTTACATGTAAGTGTTATTAGTTTATTATATTTTTTTCCAAACTTCATAGAATTTAGCGTTTTACTTAGTTCAATGAGTTTAACTAGCATTTGAATAGAATTGAAATATCGTAAATCACGTGGATAGTAATGGCATAAGAAAGGGGTGATGAGCAATACCCGAGAGAGTGGAACTCAGGTTCCAAACCAAATTTGGGCCAATCATATATACATTTAACTATTGCGTTTATACCTTTAAAATTATTATTCTTATATCATAAAATGTGTAGTTTAATATTATATTATTGAATCTTAGTTTTGATTTTTCAAAGTGGTAGAAATAGAGTACAAAAAGGACACGACAGTTACTTAAATTTGATATCAGCTTATCTTTGGTTAAAGTGACGGTCAAAATTCAAACTAATTTTTTATATGATAAATAAATACGTTCATGATAGTAACATTGTTATTTTTATTCCATGACATGCTAAATTTATTATTTTATTAACAAAATATGATTTCAATTACTTGAAGATATAGAAACTAATTGACAAACATGTGACAATGAGCACGGAAACTGACCTTACTAAGGCCGAGGCCACGGCCAAGGCCACGGCCAAGGCCACTTTCTATTATTGATTAGTTAGAAAATGCATAGTTTATGTACAAATTTGGGGCAGCTTATTAATTGAAGGTTAGATATATAGTTGACACTTTGTTATTGAATACAATGACACATCTCTCGATTTTCTTAAACTGATAAAGGGATACTTGAGTAGTGTCATGTCAGTATCGATTAAAATAAGTAATTCAAGAGTAAGCAAATTCGAGCCATGGCTGCATGCCCCAAGGAGAATAAGAAAGCCAAACAAAAAACAGAAATCAAGGAGAGATTGCCACAGCTTGTAAAAGGAGGAGGGCTAGTAAAGGATCTAGATTTTCCATTCTAGACCAAGAAGAGAACAACGAAGGAAGGGATGATCAAGATATTAATGGAGGAGTGGAATCTATGATTAAAACCCAAGGTCTTGATCAATTTCCCCCACAGAAATCTATAATGGTCCCCCATCACTAGTAAAACTAGAAAGAAATCCCCAAGAACTAGTGGTAAAGTGCCACCTCATTCATATTCGATCAACAATCAATTACTATCTAACATCACAAATAAACTTCATGCTCAACAGCCATCCCAATTACAACTCTCCAAAAATGACAGTACCAAGCTTCTACCTTTTAAACAATCATCGCTACTTGAAATTAGCATTCCACACTAGGTAAAACTGGCTCCCACCCAGATCTTCACCGAACTAATTCCTTTAATCAACCCTCCTACCCACTCTACATCCCAGAAAACTACAACCACATTCGTGACAACTCGCACTCCTTCCTCCAGAGAGAAGAAGCAGCTAGAATCAGTTTTATGGATAAACTTCTACACATGGATACGGAGGAAACCTTTGAAGAGGCACCCGATGACACCATGGGAGAGGTGGATCTCCCAATCCAAAGAGATGTTTAATGTGTATCATCTCCTGGATTTGTAGAGGAGCAGCTAGGAAATATTTCCACAGTAAACTTAAAGATACCCTCCTTAATCACAAGCCTAGTGTTATGACTATCTTAGAACATAGAGTTAGTGGTAAGCAGGCTACCAAGATCATTGGCAGGCTAGGCATTGATGGCACAGCAATTGGTGAAGCTAGAGGTTGTGCTGGTGGTATCTGGGTGTTGTGGCACACCCAGGAAACCAACATTGACATCATCTCCATCCAAGATGAAGTCATCCATCTCCTCTTCAAAGATGAGAGAAGAGCTCCAAGTGCACCTAGTTTTAAAAATGGATTAACAAAGGTGGGCTCTTTGACCTCGACTCCTAGGGTCCAAGAATGACCTAGTGGAAAATGCAATCCCCACCTGCTTCGGTCAAGAAAAGGCTAGATAGAGTTCTTACCCCAGAAAAGTGAAATTGTAAATTCCAATCAGTTATTCTTGTTAACCTTATTAGAATCTCCTCTGATCATAGTTTTATCTATCTGGGTTTGGACAGGAACAACCAATAAACAAACAAGAGAAGCTTTTTAGATTCAATGCTATGTGGTGCAAGCATCATGAATACACAGACTTCATTACTGATTCCTGGATAATTATGGAAGGTAACACCTATACCAAACTAGATCTGATGAGAGACAGACTTGAAATCTGGAATAGGAATGTCTTTGTTGACATCCACTAGCAAAAAGAAAGCTTAGCATCAGAATAAGGGGTATCCAAGATACTCAGTGCAAAGTTGACTCTGTCCATCTTAAAAGGTTGGAAGACAACCTTACAGCAAAATATAGAGATTAATTGACAAAGAAGAAATCTTTTGGTTTCAGAAATCCAGAAATCCAGAGCTGATTGGCTTGCTTATGGAGAGAGATGTACAAAATATTTCTGTTCAACTACTATCAAAAAGAGAAGTAAAAATACAATTGCTGCCATCAAAGATGATACTGGCACCTAGTGGAGCAATAAAGAGACCCTCAAAGGTATGGCAGTCAATCACTTTGAGTCACTCTTCCAAGATCAAGATCCAAATTTCAATGATCCCCTCCCCACCTCTTGGCTGAGCACCCACTTTGAGGATTTACATAACTTTTGAGTTATTCCTACTGTCAAAGATGCTAAGGATGCTCTCTTCTCCATAAAGCTTTTCAAGGCTCCTGGTCCTGATGGCTTTGAGGCCATCTTTTTCAAAAATGCTTGGGAAACTATAAATTTTGATCTTCACAATATGGTAAATGATGCTTTCTGCAAAGGCTCTATCTCAACTGGAATCAATCACACTTTCTTTTCCCTTGTCCTGAAGACTAACTCCCTCGAAAATCTCAATCATTCAAACCAATTTCCTTATGAAATGTGGCATACAAAATCATCACCAAATTTGTGGCCATTCCAACAAAACATTATCAGTCCTTTTCAAGCTAGTTTCCTACATGGTAGATCTGCTCATGATAATATTTTAATTACTCAAGAAAGGATTCACACCTTAACTAAGTCCAGAGGTAGGAATGCGGGGGTTGCCATGAAAATTGACCTTGTTAAAGCCTATGACAAGGTGAGGTGATGCTTTGTAAAGCACACTCCTCTTACCCTCAAGCTTCCATCTAACCTCATTGATCTCATCATGAGCTATCTCACAACCATTTCCTTCACTGTCCTCTTGAATGGGGAGGCATCTGACCATTTCACACCTTTTTTGGGGTATCAGACAAGGCGATCCACCCTCTCCCTATCTTTTGGTGCTGTGCATGAAGAGACTTAACCACCTCATCTATTCAAAGGTGGAGGATGGGAGCAGGAAATCTGCCGGGGTATGTAATAAGGGTCCTCAATTTTACCATTTCATCTTTGCTAATGACCTTCTCCTCTTCACCAAGGCTAACAACAAGCATATTGATAAAAGCATCATGACCCTGAACACTTTCTGTAAAGCTGCTGGACTCAAAATTAATCGCAATAAATCTCAAATTTTTATCTCCCCGAATATTAAGAAAGATAAAGCCAAAGATATACAAAGGATTGGAGGTTTAAGCTTAGGAAGTATCTTGGAGACAGGATCATGCATGGGACAATCACCAAAACACATCATCAATAAATTATAGAAAGGGTTAGTAAGAAGTTGAACAAGTGGAATTCTAAATATCTCTTAGTGGCCGGTAGGTCTCCTGTTATCCAATCTATTGTCCAATCCATTCCCATGCACACAACGCAATCTCATGTCCTTCCCCAAGGTAGTTATGCGCAGCTCGACCAGATTAATAGAAACTTTTTATGGGGTGGGAATAAAACGCATTTAGTGGAATGGGAAGAAGTTTGTATGCCTAAGCGGATGGGAGTTCTCGGCCTCAGGAATGCTAGAGACAATAACATGGCATTACTTGGGAAATGCAGCTGGGATCTTACTAAGGGATGTGATAAGCTTTGGGCTCAAAATTTTAGAGCTAAACACCTTAAAACTAATGAATTTATTTTTGTGAAACCTAAGCCAAGTATCTCCAATACCTGAGAGGAATAATTACTAGAGATTTTATTTAAAAAGGCCGCAAGTGGTCCATTGGCAATAGAAAAAACACCCTTTTTGAAAGAATAAATG
Organism: Nepenthes mirabilis; assembly: GCA_025585075.1. Taxonomy (NCBI): domain Eukaryota; kingdom Viridiplantae; phylum Streptophyta; class Magnoliopsida; order Caryophyllales; family Nepenthaceae; genus Nepenthes; species Nepenthes mirabilis. Next base: position 16,681 of record JAODPA010075334.1, read on the forward strand.
GATGAAAGACAGAATGCTAAATTGTGAGACACTAATTCATCTCACCTACAAAGATATGGAGGAGAAAATGGCCAACTACATTTTACCTGATGGGAATTGGAACTGGACAAGGCAGAAGAATAAGCTTTCCAAGAGCATATGCAAACAGATAGGATGATTCAAAGTCTTCATTAACTCTAAGCATTAGGATAAGTTAACATGGAGCAATGATACAGGAATCTACAATGTTAAGAATGCATATGAAATTCAACAACACACTCTCCAAGAGGAGGACAACATAATTCTAAGCAAAGCATGGAAAATTAAATCCCCCCCTCCCCAAAATTCAGAGTGTTCATCAAGCTTATCCTAAAAAATAAGCTCTTTACCAATGTCCTGAGGAAAAATATGCACATGACAGATAATGATACCTAGTCAATTTGCCAACTGTTCAAAACAATAGCACATATAATCAGAGACTATCTAAAAGATATCTACACATGGAAAAGCATCCTCGGAAGAAACTACAATCTAGGTACGCACTCTTGCCTTCTTAATATTTGGATTTCTGATCTCCTTTTTTATCGACAGGGGCAAAGATTTCCTTTCTAATATTTACATGGCTATCATCTGGCACTTATGGACTTGGCAAAATGAATTTATCCTTGAGGATAACTTTAAAGAAGAAAGGCTTCATACTAAAAGCATTTTTCTATTGGCGACCCAACTCTGAAGAAGTGATCCTGTGGAAGATATCCTAGTCAAATCTTAGCCAAGAACATCTCATGCAGTCAAGTGGCTCAAACCACCCAAATGTTGGAGCAAACTCAACACTGGTACTTTTTGCAATCATGACAAACTCAGCAATATTTGAGGATTATGTAAAGATGACAAAGGTAAATGGCAATTTGGATTCATTGGCTTTATTGGCGAAGGGGATATCCTCCAAGCTGATATCCAAGCTATTTTCTAGGACTCAAGATGGCCTAGGACAGAAATATCAAGCACATTATCATTGCATCAAACTCACAACTAGTAGTCTAAAAACTCACCTTTCCAACCAATGACCAAGATCCAAACAGAAACATATTTGAAGAATGTAGAAGTCTATCAATGAAAGATAGGAAGTAAAAAAAGCAACATACTACAAGAGAGACCAATTCTGTGGCAAAAAACTCTAGCTAGGAAAGGTTTGAGAACGGAAATGAGCCTTCAAAAATGGAATGAACAGCCTGAAAATCTTCATAAGCTAGTCTAACTAAAAGGAGATTCTTCATGCACTTCAAAAGCAGATAGGATTGGAAACTGTTTGAATTCCTACTCCTATACTCCTGTATCCTCCCCTAACTGATCCTCACCCCTCTTCCCTTTTGTCATTCTTAGCTTTGAAACAAAAAAAACAAAAAGTTATAATTCTTCTTCTTCCTTAGCTTTTCTGCATAATAATTTTTACATTTTTATATCTCTTTAAATTAGAATCTTTATCACTTCCAAGTTCTAATGGATTAATTATAGAGATACTTATCTTTCAAAGTTTACATTATCACTCAATTTAGCATAATATGTAGCCTCATTTACTCATAATTTTAGCAACAAAATCCTTTGTTAAAAAAATATTATCAAACGCAAAATTCATTATCATCATTATAGTCTTCCTCCCTTCTAATGAGTCATTGATTACTTTTATCAATTTCAATTTTGTAAGTATCAAGTTCATAATGTCCAAAAGTTACCTAGGAAAGCTACATGGAACATGGAGACTAAAACAACCAGAATCCAGACCCTACTCAGTAAACAACCCCAAAGAAGGGCAAGGTTTATGTGAGTTCAAGTTGGCGCTAGAATTTCCTAAATAAAGCTATGGTAGAGCAATTGCTTATTTTTAAGTGATGTATGCAATAAAATAAAGTTGTTAGAGACTTGCTGGTTGGCTTGCCCATCAAGATAATCAATTTAAAAGAAAGGAAAAAGGACTCCATGCTGAAAATTAAATCATAAATAGGCAAGTTCAACAAGTATTCACATATCAAGCTCTACAAACAATTCACTGTACGAGCAACAGATTAACATTACACAGAATACTACTAATGCGGGCTGAATTACCTCCTTAGATGCACGAAATCCCTCCAGCTTATCACTAACTGATACCTCTGTCAGTTTATGTGTTTCCCTGTCAGAGGCAGATAGAAGAAAGAAAAGTCGGACACTAACAAGTAAAGCTGCCACGGTTTCATCATCTAGCAAGATAGAAACAACAAAAAAAATCCCAACTACAAATGATCTTAAACCGATATCACTTTGTTAGTGCTTCACAGCCATAACAACTTTTACTGAACTAAGAGATCTCAAAGAGCATGTCATTTTTGTGGAGGCCCATAACATATGTATGTGCTCATGAAAGCGTTAATTTCCTTTCTTTGACGGTGTAAACTGAAATACTTACAAAGGTTTTTTCTTGTCCATTCTCTCTGTCTCGGAGAAGTAGCCAGAAGCTCCATAAAGCTCCTGCATCTGCAAGTTTTGAAGCAGAATATAATTGTTCATTGAAAAAAAGAACAATAGCGTGTCTAGGATTCAATTAGTAACTGCGACAATAATTTCATCTCATTTGTACTGTGTAGGACATATAATTCTTGCTTGCTATCAATCCAATTTCACTACATTTATTGCCAATGCACCCATTCAGTCATTAATCCTTGACTTGAAACGAAAGCAGTTCAAGCAGATTAATGAAAAACTGTGCCCACTCATCAATGATAGCTTGTTGATGGCATACTTAGATACCCATCGGCCCAGTTATTTGTCCTGCATTCCATGACCACCAACACCCCTCTTCCTATGTTACCTATTGAAAAATAATATAGATATTTGTGGCACTCTTTACTCCCCACATAATATACAATTGAGATAATGTTAGGACAATCAAGGGCCTATGAACATATATCAAAATGCGTCAACTCTAAACCTCAAAGTGATATACTCAGATAGTTTTCTCAGTTTTAATTTCTCAGTGTTCAAGCATATTTTCAGCACTATTAAGATGTTGGTATGTAAATATGCACCATGGCTTGCTTCTTTAAAAATATCAGCCCACAGGCCCATGTCATGCAATCCATGTGCATTAATCTCCATAAAATGACGCAGAAAATACATCCTAGAAACTTCAGTCAAGGAAGAAGAATATCATGAAGAGAATTCAACAGCAGAAGTATTAAACATATCCACATCCCACTACAAAATGGAGAAAAATACCCCATCTCAATAGTTGGCTTTGAAAGACCAATACACGCAGTCCAATTAGGAGTAGGGAATAGTCAAACAAGGTCGGGCAAGATTTATAAATTGAGCAATTAGGAAACAATTTACCCGCATTTCTCATCCCTCGCTCTGATCTGGTGTCATCGCTCACAATCAAAGAAATATGGTCCTTTCATTGGCTAATAGGATTCTGCTTAATCGGATAGACCATTCATCGCTTCCTTCCTCTAGAATTGAAATTCTATATAGAGGACAATATGGAAGAAAATCCACATGACTTGAAACTTTATAAGCATCTTATAAGGGTAGTTACCTCAAATCACGCGTCTACTAAATCAAGCCTGAACCAATATGTTTAATCAACGGACAAACACTTATTCACAGTATCAACATGCAGCAATTAATAGAAACCACAACGCCCCGCCCCCGCCAAAAAAAAAAAAAAGAACACTATTTTTTGCTTCACTGATTGTTCACATAGAAAAACATAGAACAATTTCATAACAAGATTCATCAAATAATAGGGCCTGCAACCCAATGGCTAATGGCTAATATGATTGGTGATTTTACCTGCTTATCTAGCCAGACAAGGAACTGCACCACAGCAGCACCATCCCGAATATGAGCCTTTTTCAACCCATCCATTTCAACAGGATTCTGAAATTCTGGAAATCGTTAGAGATAAATTTGCATTGATGTATAAAGGGCATGATACAAATTTGTTTTGAAAAAGTGATGCATGCCAAAAATCAAGCAGGTGATAAGGCATATTTTCCCTGTTTTGAGTGGAAAGCAGGAGATATTTCTAAAGCATTTTCACTTTATCTGTAGATTGAATTATTTTCAATTCTAGAATCACTAACTTGACTTTCAAATTGCAAGTGCTTTATGCTTGGATTCATGAAATGTGTCATTTCAAGCAAAACATAAAATAACCCTGCTCAGGAGATACAAGGACATGGTAGGAAAAGCCCTAACCAATAATGTGGATAGAATATATTATAAAAGAAAAATAAAACAGATATATTTCTGCAGCATTATCATTGATCTTGAGTTCATATAATTAAGTTTGAGATCCCCACTCTTCAACTTTTAAATCATGACTCTACTGTGCTTGATCAACAGAAAATATGAAAATACTTACATTTTGTGAAGAAGAAAGATGACCAAATGCTCTGTATAACATGGTAAGCACGTTGAAGAAGCCTGTCTATCTCAATTGGTGTTTCAATAAAGGATTTTGGTTATAATTTTCCTCGCGACGTTCTGGGATGAGGCAATATTTGTAATATTTTGCCTTGAGATGCATTTTTTTGACAATTTTAGGGTGAGTTACTACAATATCCTTCACTGCATGTAGCACATACTTGCTTCATTTCTCAATCCTTATAGCTCTGCAAAATGCTGCCACCTGGTATACTTAAATTTGAGACAGTTGAGGAATCAAGTTCCTATAGCATCTCAATTAACTCCTCTGTAAACTTTTTTTATTGATCATGTGGCACTAGCATTCAAGATTTTGACAAGATTGTTAGCGACTACTTGAAGAAAAGGTGATCAAGAAAGTGAGATACTATGACAATCCAAAACAATGAAATATCTGTTTTTAATTAGTCTTTTTTCATGGAACCCAATTTGTTGAATCAAATACTATTATCAACTTAAGAAACATATCTTATCTACAGAGGAAAAAAAAAATTTTGAGGACCACTAAATATTTTTTTACCAATAATTAACCACTAAATCAAAAAAAGATACAGATCTTCAAATAGAGTAGTAGAAGCATCACCTTGAGAGCTTTTGCAAGAGCCAAAGGTGACTGCTGTAGAAGAACCTGACCAGAACTCAGTTTTGAAAACAAAGCATAGCAGCATGAAGCAGGGTCTGCCCATATGAGATTATATTCTAACTCTACTGCTCCCTCTGTACCATTCGCAGTCAGGACACTCTCATTAGGATGACTTTCTAACTGTTTTGCATCTTTTTCTTGAGATTCATTCCCCAAGAAGGAAGATGTAAGCTCATTAGATGCGAGCAAGGACACATCTGAGGCAACTGCATCGTAGTCCCGAACTTCAACTCCTTTCTCTTTCATATAAGAATACACCTGAACAGCTAATTACGTAATTATGTAATATACTAGTGTATTTTTTTTCTCCTCTTGCAAGGGAACTCATATATAGGGCCCAAGTTATATAACAGAAAGGAGATCCTTAACAATTAAGGAGCCTCAATTCAGTTCGTACGTACAAAGACCCAGGAAGAAAATTGTCTGCCAAAGCACAATATTGTTCCCAGGATCACAATGCATTTACTACTGAAATGTATAGCAAATCACATCGAATATAGAATTCCATGTCTTTGGCTTCACGACTTAATGTGGAGACTAACCTCGGGAGATACTTTTCTCTTGTCAACATAGACGAAAGCTGATTCTGATGTTACCACAGCAAAGGCATGAACAACTGGATTGTATGAGACATCATTCCCACGAATATTAAACAACCAAGCAACCTGTGCGTGCAGTCATACCGAAATGATACTAGGCAAAAGATAATTAAGCTTTCTGCTCCTATTAGCAAGCCATCCTCCATCTTAACAGATGGAGATTATGCAAGTGCAAAGCATAACTTGCCTCATCGAGTGCAGTGATAATAATACCACGTGCTTTCTCCTGTGTAAGACTTTCTCTCAGATCCTTCAACTTTTCAGCAACAGAACGACCAGAAAACTCTGCAGGCTGTAGTACAACAGGATTGACCTCAGCTGCTGGCCTATCTTTCCAGATTTCATCGACCAGGTTTTTTGATGTGTGAACTAGCTTCTGTTGCTTTTTGGTGAAAGTGCGCTCCCATCTTTGTGCAGTGTCTACTGATATGCACCAGGTATCAACACCAATAGCTGCTGCTTCTGACAAATTCTGGAATAGAACCATTTTTCAAAACATTCTTTAATTATGCCTTCAAGTTGTTTGACAAAGCTTTTTTCAATATGCATAGAAGAGCTCTTTTTGAACGGAAACTATTTGGAATTAATCTCTTTCAGATGGCAGTTGCAAAAAGTTTTCAAAAAAATATGAACCTTGTAATTGGAACTCGAAAAAATGGAAAAACAAGTTATGAAACAAAATTTATTGAACATAGCCAACTTTCAAACTCCTCCTCTTTCCTTGAACCTACACTCCACATTCCACAAAGAGATTAGGTAAAGACTTTATAGAAATCTGCAGAGGAAATGATAACTCACATCTTCCACCCAGATCTCTACTGCTGGATCTTCTCCCATTCGCATGAGCTTCCACTGGTCACTCAGTTCTCGTGTTGCCTGCAGGAAATACCTTCCATCGGTCCAAAGCCGTGCTTCAGTCATTGTTATTAGTGCCAGACCTAGATGGATGTACGACACTTAGAAATGGTATAAGACTGTCTTCTCTAAAATAAATTAAGAAACAACATATAGAGTTCAAAGAAAGCTCAATGAAACGGAGCAATGCATCAGATACGGCCCTATGCTTCTTAGCAAATTATGTACTCAAATTCAAGAGAAATTAAAGACAGATTAATATGAATATATACCCCAGAAAAACATGGCTGAATCATAATAAAAGCGGATTTTATAACAACCAGCAGCATATGCTTTTCAGTCAACAATAAACAAATGGGGTGAATTTTCCATTATCACTCAATGACAGAGCTTTGTTTATTTCATCCTTTTAAGGATAGACGATTCAAATGATATTTCTCTTACAATAAGGAAATTCACATTATTACTTATCAGGAAGATTCTTATTACTATTTTGGGCAACTACAGGAATTAGTGCCATGGGATGCGATCCACGGTGGTCTTTGTATGACAAGCTCACAAGGATAACAAACTCAAATTTTTGCCCTTTTTAGGGGAGGTCTCATAATATCAACTTTTCAAGTTCTGGTTTCACATACTTATCCTCCAGATATTCCTCAACCTCAGATCTCCTATCTGCTGACCACTTATTTTTGCTTCTTCAGCAATTTGAGCACTAATAACAGCTAAAGATGCAACAACATGAAGCAACCTAGTGCTTAAAACAACGCACCTATACAAATTACATGATGCGCAATTTAGAATAGTGATAGGATAAAGATTCATACAATGTTTAGTAACGTATTCCTCTCAAATATTATGGTCTCTTATTCACCAAATGGTTGAGATTATTTAAAGTAATAGAGGATAAAGACTGATACAATATTTTAATATATTTATTTTATTTCATCCTTTTATAATATAAGGATAGATTTTAATAATTGTGAAGATAAGGGAGTCTGATATTTAAATAAATCATAACAAAACCTGTTCATGTGGGCCCATTTTTCCTAGGTTTCTCAAGATTTGTGTAAAAAGGGCTTGTGGTTTTTTCAGCCACAGAGATGACAGGGCATAAACAAACAGTCCGAATTGGAGGGCATTGGTGCCTTTCTCCTCTCTTCCAGATTCCAAGCAAATCCAAATAGTTCTTATTTATTGACAAGGATACATAAAAAAAGGGGGCATGGTCTTATATAAGGGTAGATATATCCTTTTGTCTCTTTAACTAATATTTTTATGTGCTTTTATTTGCACATCAACACATTCTGAGGGGTAGATTAGACAATTTTTTGGTAGAATAAAATGTACTTGTAATTAAATTAAGAATACATTAGAAAAACGCCCTACTATATTAGTTGTATAATTGCAATATATCGAATTATTTGTTTCTCTAAAGTCAATTAAACATAACACGTACATTGTAACGAAGCATTGTTCTCTCCATAATATTTTATTTTGTTGCATTTTGGCGCTAGTCAACTCAAGTTTTGATGTGCACCATGAATTTAGATTCGACCTAAGTGATCCGGCGAAGGGCTTATAAGAGTTCAGAGGTATATGGCTAGCTCCCCGATTTACACTTCAACACTCATCTCGGCAAAAGCTCTAGCCAAACTAGAATAGTTGAGAAAAAGTAAAACTGAGATAGGCGTATAAAAGACAAACTCCTACCTTGGTAGATATTTTCTTGTGAGGGAGAAGATATTTTGGGTGACAAGTTTCAAAACTTCAAATATAAAAAGCTTAGAATGTCTCTTTATCTCTAATTGAAGATGCCCCTTAGGCAATAAGGGGGCTTCTTAGTTATAAATGCTTTGGGCCTAACATGGAGTAATTTTTCAGGGATTTCTTTACCGTTATCCTCCTAAGAGTTATGGACAGTTAGTGCCCTATATTCCAAGGCCTTTATCTTTCTATGAGATTAATAACTTTTAATTGGGTATTGTTATTCTACTAATGAGTTAATACATTTAGAATTAATTGTCATGTTTATAAATGTGATACGTGCAACCGGTGATGAACAGTACGACCGAGGTGTGTTAGAGAGAATGCACAGTAAGACCGAGGACTCAGAGAGACTGCGGACCAAAGAACGAGAGAGTCTGAGGACTTTTAGCGAAAGAAAGAAGGGAAATGGGGGAGTTCTGACAGAGGACGGGGGAAAATTAAGAGTGAACAGGGGAAGAGGTAAACAGTAAAGGGAGGGGGAAAGAGAGAATTTAGAGATGATAGAGAGAGAAAGACAAGAGAGGAGTAGTAGACAAGTAATATTTTCTTCTTCTTTACTAATCAGTAGAACAGTGACTTTATACAGGAAGGCTGCAACACCATAGCCAAGCAATAGCCATCCACGTGCAGGGTAGTAGGGGTAGGGGTAGGGGCTATAATAGAAAGGAAAATATAAATCCAGGGAAGGGGGATCATAACAGAAGGCTCGTAACATGTAATTCGACGTGGAGATTCTAACGGCATTCATTCAAATCCATAACATTGTTGTTCCCTTCAAAGAACCTTGTCCTCAATGTTGCAAAAATAAAATGGCCTTCCCGGTGGCCACGAGTTGGGCGGAACGAAATGGCCTTCGAAAGAATGAAAAGATATGGGTGGAGGATGTACCGAAGCCAAAGGCAATGACTCTATTCCTTGAGGAGTGTCTAGTGAAGGTTGAGGATCCAATAACTCAACTGCTAAAGTTGTAGCCTTAAGCAGGCCAGAACCATCTTCTTCGGTGATCATACAGAGAAACTGGGGGGTTTTACATCGATGTCCGAGGGTGAACCACTGATCACAGTTAAAACACAGCCTGCATTCTCGGCGAGTTGTCATTTCAGCCGGAGTCAATTTGTTTATGGGCAATGTTGGAAAATGGCTAGAAGGTGGTGGGGTTTTATGCGGAGGAGGAACAATGGCAGTAGGTGGTTTGGAAAGTGGATTGTGCTGGTAAATGGGTTGTTCATCCTCAATTTTTTCCTCCACTAATTTTGCCATGTCAATGGCTTCCGGTAGTAAATTCGGCTTCAATAATAGGAGTTCTCTTCGAATATCATCCCAAAGCCCGGAGATAAAAGAATTTAACAGATTCACAGTGGTTAGGCCTGTCGTTCGAGTGGAGAGGAATTCGAATTCGGTTAGGTATGCAACAATCGTGGAGTTCTGGCAAAGTTTGTACAGCATAACTTCATGGTTCAGGTAAGATGAAGGTCCAAATCGTAACTCAAGAGCCCTGGAGAAGAGCTCTTAGGTCGACAATTGATGTGTTACATGCATCCAGTGATATCATTGGAGGGCATCCCCAGACATGTAGAAAGTTGTAATGGTCAATTTCTACTTCGGTGGTGTACCATGGTAGGAGAAAAACCGCTCAATTTGGAATAACCAGCCCACTACATTCTCCCCGGAGAAAAATAGAATTTCAAGTTTAGGCAAACAAATTTGGGAGAAGATGGACATGTCGGGCTGCAATGCTAGGACAATGGGTAGGGTTTGAGTTGAAGGATGAGAAGTAATCATGAAGGAAGTAGCGAATGTGGTCGGTGTGGGTAATAAAGATGGATTTGTCGTGGGTAGCGTGGGTCACTCGGTTCAAAGAAGGAGATCGGTTAGACTAAGCTAGATCCGCTCCATCGTCGCGTCCAGAGTAGTAAATTGGTCAGTGTGCTACTGTACTGTAGACAGAACCTCTGAAATTTCCTTTGTCAGAAACACAATCGATTCTTCCATCGCCTTGGAACTAATAGTGACACCCTCTGCCATTGTCTCAATGAAAGTACCAAATGATACGTGTAACCGGTGATGAACAGTATGACCAAGGTGTGTTAGAAAGAATACACAGTAAGACCGAGAATTCAAAGAGACCGCAGACCAGAGAACGAGAGAGTCTGAGGACCTTTAGAGAAAGAAAGAAGGGAAATGGGGGAGTTTTGATAAAGGGAGGGGAAAAATTAAGAGTGAACAGGGGAAGAGAAAAAAAGGGAGGGGAAAGAGAGAATTTAGAGACGAGAGAAAGAAAAAGACAAGAGAGGAGTAGCAAACAAATAATATTTTCTTCTTCCCCCTTTCTAATCAGCAGAATAGTGACTTTATACAAGAACGCTACAACACCATAGCCAGAAAGGAAAATATAAAACCAGGGAAAGGGGATCATAACAGAAGGCTCGTAACAACACATAATCCGACGTGTAGATTCTAACGGCATTCATTCAGGTCCGTAACAAAATGTGAGCTTGATAAATCTTATGAATCAGTTAAGTTTTGGATTTAATTCTAACCTATTGCCTTCACGTCATGACTGACGTGGCTTGACCGATACAATTAACTCATTTGATCAAATTCAACAGTATCTCAGATTTGCGTGTGTTTTGTTTATAGAACGGTCGCTTAAATGAGATAGTCTTCTTATTCATTTCCTCTTTAGGAACTTAGCCCCTGAGGTGCGTCACAGCTGGCGCTTGGTAGAACAGTCCCCACACCAGACGGCTCTCGGTACAACTGGACGTATCAAGTTTCATACCACAATCAAAAGTCATTTTTTACACAGAGTTGATGTTCCTCTAGTACAGAAATGGTAGAGAAATTCGGAATTAAGCATTGAGACAAAACTTAAGCCAGAAATCACATCATGCTGATTCCTGGGTTAATCTAATTTTGAATCAACATATTCCCCTTTCCAATTAATTTCGCTGAACTCTTGTGATTTCTGAGGAAAGAGAGGTAAATTAAGTAAATTCAACAAATGACCAAATGAACAATATATTGAACTCACCCGCACTTCCGGTGAATCCAGAAACAAATTGTCGCCTTTTGTCACGCGCAGATACATATTCACTCTGTAAAATTAGCATAACACCGTAAGATCACACGAAGAAAACACGTATCCAACGGGAACACGATTGAATAACGACAACAGCAATAAAATCACAACTTAGACGATTCGGTAGAAGCTTCTCTCCAATACTCCAATAACATAAACATCAAAATTGACTACTAAGAATGAATCTCGATGAAAATCCTCTACGCAAAAGCGGAAAACAAAACTAACATGAGAGAGAGAGAGAGAGGGACCTGATGGCAATCTTCGGAAGGAACAACTAGGGCGTCAAGGGGCGGAGAGTGAGAGGCCATTAGAGATCTCAAAGCCGAAAGAGTGTCCGCCATGTCTATCTCCTCGGACAGCCTGCCTGCACTTCGGTATTGAGTGAGAAGCCTGGGAAATAGATGAACTTATTTGGGAAAGCAGGGGGAGGAGGATGATTGCGAACAAAATTATCGAGACGTGAAAGAATTCCGTACTTATTCGCAGTGCCGAAAATGCCCTTCTTCGAGGTATGAGCCCACCCTGCTCAAGCGCGTACGCAGCGAGAACGGCGTTTTCGGAACGCTGCTTACAGCCGACTACGCTACGCGAAATGACGCTTTTCTCCCTATTCTTTATTTCCACGTTTGGACAAAATGATAACGTTACGCACTGATGCTCCTTTTTTTCCACGTTTGGGTAATGAAATTTACCAGAGAATTTCGTAGCACAATATTTAATTTAATAAAATACAAATTTTATTATTGTCT
>JAODPA010075345.1:0-28819 GCA_025585075.1 Nepenthes mirabilis
GAAAATATGATAAAAAAACTAATGATGAAAGAGAGTAGAGAATGAAAGGTATTAACACAACCATATTAAAAGCATATTAATCTTTTGTATTTATTTTCTTTTGACATAATTCTTTTAAAGTACCAAGTTAATCTGAAATGTGATTTCAGATGAATTAATTATCGTTTGAGGGTTAAAAGATAATTATAATGTAATTATTGAATTTACCTAACTTTGTGAAGACACCCAAGGTCAATACCTATCCAATGAAATAGGTATTAGAGCAGTGCTAGTGCAAGAATGGAAGTCAATGGCATTCATGTCCAAAGCCTTGGGACTTATAAAGTAGTCTCGGAGTACTTATGCTCTGAAAAAATATTAGTGACAGTACATATTGTGAGGATATTAAGGCCTTATTTATTGGGTGAAAAGTTTTTGATTGTGAATAAGCTCTAAAAATGTTAATTAAAGCAAATGATAGTGACGGTCAAACAACGTAAGCTCATAGTGAATACATTAAAAATTGAGTATGATATTGTCTATCAACCAAAAAAAATAACTAGTTCACAAATACCTTCTTTTATAAGAATAGTAGCCCGGTGTCATAGACCACTTGCTAAGTGGACATGCATAATATGTTGGCCACAAGTAGGGCCAAACACTGAGATTGGGTTTTATTAAGGGAAGCTGTGAGAAGGGGATGTCACGGAATGATGAAGTAGAGTAGGAATTATTGGCAAGGAATGATATTGTGTCCTCGGATTCTGGGCTCTATACGGATAAGGACCCAAATATAGAGCAACACGAAATATACATTTTTAGTAGAAGGAAAAGAGAAAGACGGTAACATGTAGAGTTTTTACATGAAAAATCCTCTTCTAAATGAGAGGAAAAAATCACAAGATTTTGAGTCCAAAAACTATTTCACTATCTTTGAATGCGAGTACAAAAGATAGAGAGCAAAGTATATGGTGACTCTCAAGGGGCACTCTTACAATCACAAGTGCTCTCTCAGTGGTACAGCGTGAATGCCTTCTTTTCTCTCTCTAAGAGTGTAAACGTTAAGGCAGAAATTCGAATCCTTTGTTAGGTAAATAGTAAATGCTTATATAATGGTTGAACCTTCCTGCATGGAGCAACTATGTGGAAGTAGCGTGTGTAGTGAATCCTACCACCAACTCTGTAAATCTATCCTGTCGTGTCAAAAAGAGTGCGTGCATGCGGGCTAACTCTATAAGACGTCACTTCCATAGAGATCATACTTACTCTGCAGGCCATCATTCCCTGTGAAGATTGCATGTGGTATAGATTACACGTACCTTTGCGAACGTCATCCTTCTGAGTTGGCATTCTCGGCCATCCTGAGCTTTCTTTCTGTGCTCGTGCCGTTGGAAATTTTTCAGAGTCTGCATCCTTGACAAAAGTTTTTGGCCGTTATCACATCCACGGACATTTGGTGCCAAATGTCCTCGAACTTTTAAAGACATATCCTCAATGCCATGTCCTTGGGGCTTTATTGGAGACTTTGGTCTCTCACGAAATCCTCGAGCCTCTAAAATTAGGTCAGTCTCTCGGACCAGTACAGCTCTTTCAACCTATTGGGACGAGGGTCTAAGTCCTCAGGCCTCCAAGGCTAATTTAACCTCTCGGACCAAATCGGCTCCTTGTGTGAGGTCCCACATCAGATTAGAGGGGGGAACGAAGCGTGCTCTTATAAAGGCGTGGAGACCCTTCTCTTGTGGACATGTTTTGGGGGCCGTGGGCCTGCCAAGAACAAAACCGCACAGGTTGAGCTCAAAGCGGACAATATCCACAAACGGGTGTCTGGGGACGTTATAGTGATATCAGAGCTAGAACCTGGGCTGTGTGCCAGCGAGAGCGCTGGGCCCCACAAGTTGGATGGACTGTGAGGTCCCACATCGGATTGAAGAGGGGAATGAAGCGTGCTCTTATAGAGGCGTGGAAACCCTTCCCTTGTGGATGTGTTTTGGGGGCTGTGAGCCTGTCAGGAATAAAACCATGCGGGTTAGGCCCAAAGTGGATAATATCCACAAGCGGGTACCTAGGGACGTTACACCTTAAACATCTCTGGACGTGGACCTAAGTCCTCGGACCTATTGAGCTAATTTAGCCTCTTGGGCCAAATCAATATTAAGGGCCTCTTGGGACGTGGGTCCAAGTCCTCAGGCCCGTAGAGACAATTCAGTCCCTTAGGTCAAATTAGCCTTGTGGATTTATTGGGACGTGGACTCAATTTTCGGACATTTTATCTGGACCCTAGGTATTACTATCCATCAATAGCCCCCTATGCCAAGAGGTTTTAGAATCTCAACTTTTGGCATGTGTGATGGCAAAGATGTCTCGGGTGACTCTGACATTAATATGATCTTTCAGAACGTTCCTTTTTTGTCTGCGACTTAACCCTTCTCTTTTCAAAAGCTAGCTTTTTAAGTGTCAGCGAACTTTTCCTGAGTGGCTCAGCCAGAAGCCATCTGATGAAGTGATCGTAGTTTGGTGACTAAAGAAAAGCATCTGAGGATGTTGCAGGAATCAAATGGCTTGAACAAACGTTGTTCTTAAACTCTCTCCAAGTCTGAGGCGCTGGTCCGCGCCATCAATTGGCGCATTAAATGTGCATTAAACGCTACCTTGGGAAGGGAACGGGATAATTGCCTGCGACCCGTGGGAGTCGTCGCGTGGCTAGGGAATTAATGAGGCGTGCCTTTTGAATTTTCACGGCCGTTTAAGTTTCCTTTCCTTTCCCTTTTCCATTTCATTCAAGCTTTCAGAATTCTAAGTGCCCCTTTTCTCTCTACAATTCGAAACTCTTTTCTTCTCCTTCTTCACAAACGTTTTCTTCTTCTTCGTTTCCCCATATTGTTTAATGGCTCCCGGAGTAAAGGATCTTACTTCTTCTTTGAGGCTATTCGAGCGCGGTACAAGATTCCGAGCTTGATTGCTATGGTGGTTCCTAATGCCCATGAAAGGGTTTGAACCCACCTGATGGCTTTGCTACTGTATACGTAGTCTACCTCAAGGGTGACCTTCATTATCCCATGGCTCTAGAGTTGTATGAGATGATGAGGGACCTCAAAGTCCCTGTGGCAAGACTCTAGCATAATACAGTTAGGTATCTGATCTCCCTTTGCATTTTCACTCATTGCCACAAGAAGATCTTCGATGTTATGGTACTAAGGTCATCTTGAGATTTGTGCATGGGTAGGATTGGATCATGATTTCTCCTCGCCCCGAGTTCCTTGCCATTAGTAGTGGAATCCCTGATTCCAATAAGCGGTGGAAGGACTAATTATTTTTCCTTAGTGTTCACCATCACTGGGCCATTCCTAATGAACAGGGGAATGTGGAGTCCAACCTGTGCAAGGACGCCATAAGTGGTGAAAGGAAAGCGGTGAAGGACTTCACAGACTTACTACTGTCCAATCTGAGCTTCTTTAACAAAAACAAGAATAACAGATGATTGAGGCCTGAATACTTAGAGAAAGCCAAGTGGGAGCCTTAACCCAAGGGCTCTTGTAACGTCTCTGGCGCATCCGCATGTAGATATTGTCCGCTTTGGCCCGAGAGAGTTTCGCGGTGTCTCCAAGCCTACAGGCCGCAGCCTGGGAGAGTTTCACGGTATCTCCAAGCCTACAGGCCTCACGGTTTTGTTCCTGGCAGGCGGCCTAAGCCGCCCCCAAAACGCATCTACAAGGGGGAGGTGTCCATGCTCTTATAAGGACACTTCGTTTCCCTCCCCCAATCCAATGTGGGACCTTACAGTCCACCCCCTTGGGGACCCAGCGTCCTCGCTGGCACACTGAATCGGATCCCGGCTCTAATACCATTTGTAACGTCCCCGGCGCATCCGCATGTAGATATTATCCGCTTTGACCCGGGAGAGCTTCGCGGCGTCTCCAAGCCTACAGGCCGCAGCCTGGGAGAGTTTCACGGCATCTCCAAACCTACAGGCCTCACGGTTTTATTCCTGACAGACGGCCTAAGCCGCCCCCAAAACGCGTCTACAAGGGGGGAGGTGTCCATGCCCTTATAAGGACACTTCGTTTCCCTCCTCCAATCTAATGTGGGACCTTACAGCTCTCGCATCCCTTTTGTTCCTTCTAAGAAAAAGAAGAAGAAGAAGCAAAAAACTCTGAGGCTCAACAAGCCATCTGAGCGACCAAAGAAAAGCCGTCGGACTAAAACTTTGAATCGTCTGACGGCAATTGTTGAGTACTCCTCCTCATCCGATGAAGACGCATTCACTATTGAACAGCTGGTGAGGAGAAAGAGGCTAGCCCGAGGCGATGTAGACGTCAAACCCTCAGTCACCACTGAGCCTACCGAGCGGCATTCTGAGGCCGTGGACTTGGCTGTGGAGCCACCTATTGTCCCTCCTCCTCTTTATGAGCCAACGCCTGACATTCCCTCCGTTTTTACTAGAGAGGCCTCGCATTGGATGGATAATCCATCTGAGGACATTGCCGAGAGACAGGCAAAGGAGGAGACTAAGGCGACTCAGGCTGATAAAGTAGCGATGATGATCACGATTACGACTGCTAAATCTGCTGAGGCCGAGGAAAGCTGGGCTGCGGAGTTGCCCTCTAGCAAGACTGCTGATCTCCCTTGCCTTGCAATCCAAATCTACAGTCCAATTGAGCTTCCCCCGAAGTCCTGGTCAAGGACGTCGCTGGGACTTCACGCACTGCTGAAGTGGAGATTGGGGTTGCGGATCAATTTGAAGCGGCTAAGCCCCCGGTTCTTGCTTTTGTTGAAGTTGCCTCTACGACCAAGGCCAGGGCTGAGATTTCTATGGTGCAAGAGGCAGCTGCGACGGAGTCGATTGAATCTGAAGATCTTAGAGGAGACAGTCCCGCAGAGAACACCTTTTTCGCCAATGTACATCTTTGTTTTACCTTAGACTCATTTGCTTTCTCAACGGTGCTTTAACAGCTAACCCCTATTTTTCAACTTCGTGAGCTGGTCGTCCGATTTACTCCAATTATTGATGAATCCGCCAATTTCTCGTGGGCTTGAAGACCCTTAAGGCTACTAAGGAGCAGAATAAGGGCCTGTAGCTCGAACTTGCTAAGACCAAGAGTAAAATCGCCTCTCTTGAAGATTTACTAAAGGCCCGGCAGCTGCAGTACATTTTCCTCCGGAGCAAAATTGTTCGCTTGGAGACCGACCTCAGGACTTCAATAAAGGTTAAAAGACCTCAAATCTATGTTGTAGTGGAAGTACTGGGATGGCACCGCACTGTGCCGCCACGTAGTGAAGATGTTGGTGCCCCAACCTCCTCTTTCTCCACTCCATCCGAGGAATGCCTGTGCTAAGAACAAAGAAGATTTGATTGTCTACTCGGAGGGGGATGAGATCCTAGATCCTTTTGATCAAGATCCTCCAGGCCTTAGTGTATCATAACATATACATATGTATGAAAGCTATTCTTTCCTTATGCAACTTCTCTTCTTTATTTATACTTATGGTTCTTTCTTAGACTTAAACTCTTGAAAAGTTTTATCCTTCATGAGTAAAGTGTCTAAACCTTTTGACCATTGTTGACTGAAGATGCTACCTCTAAGGTCTTCGCATTCTTGCTATTTTTTAAGCCCCCCAAAATTTTTAAGTTCAACCTCTCGTGGGTTACTTGGCGTCGTTGCCAAGCTTTTGAGTATGGCTCTTAATGGGCCACTCGAACTTTGCCAAAATTTTTAGTACGACCTCTTAATCGGCCGCTCAGATTTTGCCAAGTTTTTGAATACAACTTCTTATGAATCGCTCGAACTTAGTCGAGTTTTTAAATATGACTTCTTATGAGCAGCTCGAACCGTATCGAGTATCAAGTGGAAGAGATCCTTTCACTTGACTTAGAAGCAGCCTATGTCTTGATTATTTATGAGATGGCATGCAAACACGCCAATGAATGCAAAACAGCAAATAAGTAAACATAATTTTATTGCTTTAATAAGATGTGGTACAAGCACATCAAATGATGCAAGTTACTTTACCTGACTGTTGACATACATGGCCGCTCTCCGTTGGTATGCAATTGTCCGCAACATTGCCATGTTTCGGGCTTCTTTGAGCATGTCTAGGCTTTCATGGAGCCTTTGTGTACCGTCACTTGGGTTAACCGAGTGGATACCACACTTACGGCCCTTGCAGCTACCTATTCCCTAGCTGGTCTGCCTCACCATTACCTGCTACTTCGAAAATCTCTGCAGGTCATTACAGGAAACAATTAAGGTGGCCTCTCCTGATCAGCTCTTTAATCTCGATTTACAGCGCCCGATAACTTTCAGTACCGTGACCTCCGCGGCGATGATAGTTGTAGTGCTTTAACGGATGACCTCCGTCTGGATTTCTTAATGCTTTAGGCCACTTTAAAAATTTTTCATTCCAAATTTGCATCAAGATATTGGTATGCAAATTGTTCAAGAGCGTCAGGTTCAAATGATTGAACTTCCCTTGATAAACCTGCTCGGTCTTGTACTGCTTTGTTGATCCTCGGGAATCCTGATGGTCCACATTCTTTCTTTTTCCTTCCACTACCCTCGAGAGGGAATTCTCTTCTCTTTCTGGTCTCTTCGCATCGTTGACTTCTTCGGCCACTATGTAGGCTCGCGTCATGACCTCGGCCTTTGTGAAGGTCTGGAGTTCTTTGTGCACGAGGTGCTTGACGAAGCTACCTCACTCCAACGCAGACAGAAATACAATAAGCTTGACCCCATCGGTTAGCTTAAGGATCTGCTTGGCCTCAATAATAAAGCGGGACAGGAAACTCTTCAGGCTCTCCCAGCCCCCTTGCTTCACATGAGAAATGTGTCATAATTGCTTCTCGGTCCTCCAGCTAGAAGCGAACTTGGAAAGGAAGGTCTCCACCAACTCGCTGAATGAGCAAATGGAGTTCACAAGCAACTCGTAGAACCAAATCCTCGCATCACCTTTGAATGTCAAGGGGAAGTACTGGCACATCGTCGCCGCGTCTAATCCCTAAAGGATCAAATGTTCCCAAAAGTGATTCAAGTGATCCATAGGATCAGAACTTCCGTCGTAAGCATCAAGAGTTGGCATTTTGAACTTGGGAGGTAGTGGCCTCGTTTTGATCTCCATTGTAAATGGTGATCGGCGTAGGTCATCAACTCCGCCTCTTGCTTCTTCTCCGAAGACCCGTTTCAAAATCTTCTCAAACTTCTCCTTCATTTGAGGTGAAGCCATTGTCTTCTTCTCGTTGAGGTAATCTCTCAACTCATAAAAAGCTTGTGCAACTTTTTGCTTAACACGACTCTTTTCTTTTAGAGGAAATTTGTTACGAGAGGGCCCCATTTGAAAGGTGGGCTCTCAATTGTTGCGAGAATCACAAGGACTGCGCCTCTCTGGGCTATCTTCTTGGATTCAAGGACCCAAGCAACTTTCAAGTTGTGACTGGATTTTGCTGCTCAAGGCAACTTGCGTCCTTGGGCCCTCATGCTGGGTGGCTTGTTTCGTGGGGTACTTCTTCCCCTTACCTTTTTTCTGGGACATCGCGGTCTGAGAGGCCTTAAATGGCACCTCCTTTAACCGTGCGTCCATTTTTATGCAAAGGGTCTGAACAACCCTAGAAATATCGTCCATCCTCAAGGCTAACGCTTGAACATATGGATTGGGATGTTCCTCTACCCTAATACCCGCAACATAGCCATCGCCACATAAATAACTTCTCTGGCTAGGGTATTGGTCTGTGCTCTGGTATTCACCTTTTTTTAATTTTTTAGAAAATGTGTTAACCTGATTTTTAGTCGGTTTTCACAGACAGTGCCAATGTTGCCTCCTCGGATCCTGGGCTTTGTACGGATAAGAACCTAGGTGCAAAGCAACATGAAATATACCTTTTTAGTAGAAGAGAGAGAGAGAGATGGTGACATGTGGAGTTTTTACGTGAAAAATTCTCTTCTAAATAAAAGAAAAAATCTATGGGATTTTGAGTCCGAGAACTATTTCACTATATTTGAATGCATGCGCAAAGAATGGAGAGCAAAGTGTATAGTGACTCTCAAGGGCCACTCTTACAATCACAAGTGCTCTCTCAGTGATACAACGTGAATGCCTTCTTTTCTCTCTCTAAGAGCATAAATGTTAAGGTAGAAATTCGAATCATTTATTAGGTACACAGTGAATGTTTATATAGTGGTTGAGTCCTCCTGCATGGAGTAGCCACGTGGAAGTGGCGTGTACAATGGATCCTGCCACTAACTCTACAAATCCATCCTACCGTGTCAAAAAGATTGCGTGCATGCGAGCTAACTCTGTAAGACGTCACTTGCGCAGAGATCACACCTGCTCTATAGGCCATCATTTCCTGTGAAGATTGCGTGTAGTAGAGATTGCAAGTGCCTTTGTGAATGTCATCCTTCTAAGTTGGCATTCTTGTCCGTCCTAAGCTTCCTTTCTATGCTTGTGTCGTTGGAGACTTCTCAGAGTCTGCGTCCTTGACGAAGGCTTTTAGCCTTTATCACTTTTGCGGAGGTTTGGTGCCAAATGTCCTCGAGCTTTCAGAGTCATATCCTCGTGCCATGTCCTCGGGGCATTATTGGAGACTTTGGTCCCTCACGGAGTCCTCGAGCCTCCCAAGCTTAGTCAGTCTCTTGGATCAATGCAGCTCTTTGGGCCTCTTAGGACTCGAGCCTAAGTCCTCGGGCCTCCAAGACCAACGTAGCCTCTCGGACTAAATCGACTCCTTGTGCCTCTTGGGACGTAGACCTAAGTCCTCGGGCCTGTTGAGCTAATTTAGCCTCTTTGGCCAAATCAGCCTCGTGAGCCTCTTGGGATATGGGTCCAAGTCCTCGGACCTCTAGAGCCAATTTAGTCCATTGGATCAAATCAATCTCGTGAGCCTCTTAGGGCGTGGGCTCAATTTTCAGACATTTTATCTCGACTTTGAGTATTATTACCCATCAATTGCTAAGATAAAAAAATTAGCTTGAATGGGCCCGAAGGCGGATGAAGAGATAATATGACCAAGAGAGAAGATGCATGATTTTCATACTAAGGAATATAAGTACTTTAAACTTTTAACTTTTTGATAAAGATTCTTGATGAAGAAATTTAACGTGGAACTATGTCAAAATATCACAAATCATTCAAGATATTGGAGACTATGAAAAAGTGACGTGCAAGTCATATTTGCCACCAATTTCTATGCTACATCCGGTGTTTCATGTGATAAAGATTGAAGGTGAGTAATTTTAGTATAATTATGGATGGGATACCAACATTTAATGACCAGTGCCAAGTGTTGTTAAAGCTGAAGAAAATACTATGCTGCTGAAAGTGAAAAGTAGACAAAAGCATAAAAAGGGCTGGCAAGTGCTGGTGCAGTTGGTGGAATTCCAGAGGATGAAACAAAAGGAAAGTAGCATCACACGATGGTGAAGAAATCTTCAATTTCATTCTTGAGGACACCACGCTTAGGAAGAGCCACAGGGTCACAATGATGGGGTGTACTGGCCCCGTCCAATCGTTTGGGTTGCAATAAGCGATAGGGTCACAATTATTTACCTTTCATTTGGCAATTTTCTTTCCCTTTGGTCACTAATGCCATCATTGTAAATTTAGGTAATCAGGACTTTAGGCATTATTAAAATTGTGATTGGTTAGACTTAAACCAAATTATAAGATTATGTAATTATCTTGTGAAATGTCTAGAGATTTGCCAGGCCTTGGAACTTGAGATTCTTTTGATTGTTTTTTTTTATGTTCTAAAAAATCATTTTGGACACTTCATCTAATATAAATTTAATTGTATTATTCTAGTTTAAAATTTTAATTGTCTGTTACCTTGGTATATTGATTTATAAATCGTCTATTTCTATCAATTATAAGTGGTGAGTTGCAAGGCCTTAATCTAAATTTACATTTCTCAAAATAATTATGATTTTTCAAATATACGTAATTTATAAACAAAATCGCATAGTGGAATAGTGTCTTTATCACATTCATTATTGAGGCATCAGGTTTTAGACTTTTTAGGAACAAGCCAATTGGTCAATGTCAATTTTAACATGGATTTATGCACAACACCAAAAAAAAAAAAAAACATTACATTTATTTTTTTATTTTTTAATATCAGCCATTATTAAAGTATAAGACTTTATATAATCTTGAAAAAAAATTAATCTGCCATTGTCTTTTTATACCCCTTTCATGTACAAACAAACAATCTATTGTCATGTCGTAAAAAGCTTGGCCTTCTTTCTAGGTACATTACAACAATACTATTGTATAAGCTAAATTTGATTAAAATTAAAATCTATTTTTCAGAAATAAAAAACCCACATTCAATTCAATTGTCTAAATAGTATTTTTTCATTATTTATAAAAACTGAATAAAATAAAAGAGACAAAATTTTCTATTTGATCATGAAATTTACCAAAATATTGCTAAAGTAGACCAAAAATTTCAACCATATTTCTCTAAATACTTCTCATAATCAAGCACTTTCCTTGAAAACCAACAAAAGATTGCAAAAAATTCAACAAAGGCCAAAAGTACTATTAAAATTTAATCTTACGGCAAAATATGATGGAGAAAGCTTCACCAAACTTCACTGAAACAAGAAAAATAAAATAAAAACAGAAAACCTTATTACCTTTCAATCCAAAAAAACAGACAATGCCTAACAAACTAGGCAGAGCTGCCTAAATTTCAATGAACTCACAATAATGCTAGTTCTTTATTCAACCAAGTAATTAGATGCTATCTTCAGAATTCTGATACAAACAAAGAATAACGCCAATAGCTCCCCCCCAAAAAAAAGGGAATTGAACTTGGCCCCTCATTTTGTATGTTAAGATCTCCTTTCAAACTTCATAGATGTCTTGACAGATTGAAATGCAGCAAATACAGCTTGGTGATCAACCGTGCTATCTCTTGTGCAAAGGTCAGATTGAATGGAAGAAGACCGCAAAATTTCAAAAAGAGAAGTGCCATGGCCTCTCTGATCCGCCATTTCAGTCCTTTTGATACTAACTTTTGCTTGAGAGCTAGTAAATTTAGCTGAAACATTCCTCTTTGGCTGATTCTCCATCTGACACTGCATGTGAGGAATTACAGTGAATTAACAGTATAAAAAATGAAAAAATCAGTTGCTAACATAGACCTACTCTTACATAAAGGCCCCACTTTAGCTTTTTCAATGGTCTGAATCCTTCAATAAAACGGAGCAACCTTACTTCTAAATCATAACTCACCCATCAAAAAACAACATAAATATCAATTCTTTAAATAATATGAATGAAATTGCCAATGTCAATTGAAAATATTATGCAATGTAATTTCTTCATCCTTAATTATGTTAGAAATACATATTTAAACTTTTTATAACTTTTGACTCGTGAATATATATATATAAGCTCATAAAAATCTTAAGACTTTCAAAAAGAAGTGTCCGCTTTTTGAGAAAGTTTGCATTGTCTATGGAGACCACCGCTCACTGCCCTTCAAAATTCAAGCACCAAAAGTCCTTCGTTCAGTGATGAAGACAGCACAAAAGATGGAGTCAAAGAGGATGAAGATGGTGGCACTCCCAAAGATAAGAAAACAAGTCAAATAGATACAGCTGCTGGTGATCAGAGAACAAATAAATTAGATTGATTGGTTCATTCTCTGGAACTTCACAATCGTTTAGTGAATTTCAAAAGGCAAACATGAAACTGGTAGAGAAGGAAAATTTAAAGTCCAATTCATGAAATAACCATAAGGCAAATTCTTGGTTATCAAGCAGGCCTTGATGCATTAAATTCAATTAATGGCATTGACGGAGCAACCTTTACAAAAGCCGTTGAAAAGCTTACTGAAAGTAAAATCGCAGAAATTTTCCTCAACTTATCAGATGTGAGATGAGGGGTTTCAGTAACTATGCAATGCACTGGAAGTTCAATGACACTGTAAACAAATTACTAAAAGTCATTTAGCTATGATATTTCAATAACCAACCCAATCAAGGACACACTTCAAAATAACAATATATCTTTCAATTATTAGTAGAACTATAAAGTGAAAGAAAACGCTAGTGCATTGTAAAATTTCTTAAGGGAATGAGTGATAAAATATAAAGCAATAGTTTAATGGATTACATGGTTTGAGAATAACAATCATTCATTGTGTTGAAGAGATTGGACTGGGTGTCTAGGACTAGATGTCTCTCAAGTTATATTGTTGGTCCCGGGTTATGTGTTTTATTATGTGGTTAGTGAACCTAGTTTGTGATTTTACAGATACATGCACATTTACATGCTATTTATTTTTTAATTTATTCTTTTTATTTCTTTTTTACCTTTTTGAACCAATTTAATTTGTGTATATGGGCCAGCAATAGGTGCCATTAGAACATCTGTTCAAGGTGTAGATGAGATGGACATTGTTTTTGCTGCTATGAAGTACGAAAGGCTTGCCACCCATAGGGAACTCTGAACCGCATCTAAGCTGAGAGGGCATGGATGTGCCAGACAAATAGGAAAGGGTAATGAATCTATAGTCATAACCTTTTGAGGATGAAATATGATGTTTGTTTAAGCCTTGCAATGTGGAGAGAGTTTTTTTTTTTTTTTTTTCTCCTAAGAGAGAGTTCAAGTTCATAGCTATAGAAGAACAATTATCATATCACATAATAAGTATTTTTTTAAGCTACGGGAAGAACATATCAGCATTCACAGAAACATTAAAAATCATTTTGAAAGAGTTCTTAAGGTAATGTGAAAATTAGAGAGGAAATAACAAATCATCTTTACTTCAAAAAATCTATCCAAAGACTTTGAACGAGTTCATCCCAAGAGATATTTTATCTCTTTTATCCTACTCATTATCCTTTTACTTAACCCCTTACCCCACCTAAAAAAAAATATTATCCTTTCTATGATGTATCATTGATTTTTTTTTTTTTTTTAGTTAGAAATAATTTCATTATTTTAACACATAAAGGCAGTTTAAGATTGAGTTTATCAAATAGCCCTCACTATACATAATTTTCAAGTCTTCACCGTTATAAATTGATTCCTACAAGGACTGCATTGGAGCAGTTGACGGAACTCATGTTGATCCGTTTGCACCAACTGATCAACATTACCTTATCAGTCAAAGAAAAATGAGTCCACACCAAATGTATTATGTGCACGCTCATTTGACAGGGGTTTTACTTGTCATATGGCTCAATGTTAATTTTTTGAGAGTTTTCTAATGATTATTGGTAAACCCATAATACATATTGATCCAAGTTGTCATGCTAGAGCCAATAAATATTTTAGGTGGGGAGGAATGGAGAACATAATGTGAAATTGGTGTTAAGAATTATATAATTAACAAATGGTGCCAAACATAACCTATTGTTTCTTTAACTACAAAACAGAAGATAAAAACATTACCAAAACATGCTTTTCATATTTGCAGAAACAATGAAAACAATGAACCTAGCATACTAAACCAATACAAATGATGCTGAACTATACCTTAGGTTTTCTAATTTTAAAACTAACTCCAATCTTTGAATTTTTATTAAAATGCCTGTAGGAAATGGACACTGGTAGCAACTTATGGAGACCGTCCAATTTGGTTCAGCCTCCTGACTTATAGAGAATTCAGCCAAGTTAATTTAGCAAAGAGTAGGAAAATCATGTTGAAACGCAATAGTGACCCAAGAGCAAAGACATCAACCAAAAAGTGGTTCAGCTTGGCTTGGGATTGCTGGCATGTGACCTTTCTCTATGAAATTTTACAGAAATTTAGGCTAGCATTTCAACTGCAAAATTCAAGAGCCAAAAATCAAAAAATAAATAAATTATTTATCCATTAATATTCTAACAGGGTCCATCTATTTCTCACAAGTCAAAACTACATTATCCCCTCTACTTCCTTCTTGGAAGAACTTGCTTTGCAGGTGTTCCACCACAAAATATTCAGCAAAGATGCCTTACTCTTACACATTTGATTTGAGCAGAAAACCAACAAATGAGAACTATGTTCTTATGTTTTGGATAGATTGAGATTTCTTATAAAGCTTACCATGTCTGTTGAATCCTCAGACACAGAAATCGAACTCCTGCTATTGCTATCATCTCTTGCAAATATGAAAGATGATCTAGCTGTACTTGATCCATGCCTATTTGTTGATGACGCAGCATGGTTTGATGCTCGATTTAGAAAAGAAGACTGAAATATTCAGCAGAAAAAACATCATTGTCGATGGCATCCCTAGGCAAAAATGTTTCTAAGACAATTACCAGGACAAAGAAGCATGCAATACAAGCTCATAATAAAAGGTTTGTCATAATATATGGCAGTCAAATGGGGAGACTTGCTTCAGCCCCAAGATATGGTAATGTCAACCTAATTTAGATGCGCATACAAATTAATTGATATGACATATATGTGGAATTACATTTACCTTTTCAGAGCCAA
Source organism: Nepenthes mirabilis (assembly GCA_025585075.1). Classification (NCBI taxonomy): domain Eukaryota; kingdom Viridiplantae; phylum Streptophyta; class Magnoliopsida; order Caryophyllales; family Nepenthaceae; genus Nepenthes; species Nepenthes mirabilis. The sequence goes on from JAODPA010075345.1 coordinate 14,411, forward strand.
TGCTGCTTCCTTTGACGAGCAGTGTGTCAAAGAAAGCTGAACATCATAAACAAATAACATGTGAGAAATAAAAGCCAATAATTTATAATGTAACCACAAAACAGTCGTATAGCTCCAATATTACATGATGTGTTTGCTTTCTTCCTAGTTTCAGGCAATATATTTAGCTTCTTTATGCGACCAAAAACTTCTCTTGATGTTTCATCCTCAGCTGGGGAGACAAATGCGGCATTCTCTTTGAGTTCCTGATTAGATTTAAAAACCAAATTTACAATGGTCCAACCAGTATAGACATATCCAACACATATTAACCAAAATATAACTAAACAAGCATGCTTAGTTGACATCCTGATGAGACAAAAAAAAATAAAAAATACAAAGTTCATATCTGAGTCAATAAATCCATTTGTGACAAAAAAGAAAGCCATACCACTTTCTCAAGCAGACATTGCTTAATCAATCTTTTTTCTATTTCCTCGTCATCCGATGACAAGAAACCATCATCTTTATCAGTGAACATCTGTGGAATCATTTGCTTTAACTTTCTAGTGCTGAAATGAGCAAATTTTGTTGGAAATAGATCTTCTTCCACATCACTACCAGAATCATCATTTTGCCCATCTATATCTCCCCCAGCTTCTTCAGTAAACAAAATTGTTTCTTCCTTATTTAAATTACACTTTAGTCTTTGCAATACATTATCTGTTCCAGCACCATCTTGTTGCTCAAGCCACATCTGATGAAGCTCACTGCGCCTTTCACAATCAATTGGCTTTTCTTTGTAATCAGTGGCTATGATATCATCAATGTCTTGAGGATCAACTTCATCCTCATCATCTTGGAAGCACATAAGGTCACTGTCACTATCATCTTCTTCTATAGCTTCTTCATCAAGAAATGCTTTCACAGGATCACCATCTGGACAAGAATTTTCGTCAAAGGGTCGTTGAAGTAAGGGGTCAATATTCTCTTTGTCATCATCATCCTCATCAGAAGAGCTACAAAAGAAACGAATGCCTTTATTAAGCTTCAGGGCATGAGATGCACGTAAATAACTTTAACCGGATCTGAAGCAATGTTTTTTTGATTATCAAGATATATTTCAAAAAACTTTCTCAACAATGATTGGTCCACAGCAAATGATATGACTTGAAAGGAAAATAGTGGTAGCATAAAAGAAAATATCAGTCAATATGTATCGACATTAAGTCCTCTCAATACCGAAATAATATCTTGACATATTGCCGCATCGGTGAGACATTGCAATAATCGGTTGATATTTAAAATATTTGCTGATATACCAAATATTTTGTAAATATATTGTCCAATATTTCCCATTAGCTTATAATATTCAGAAGGTTTTTTCTTCTAATATATCTAATACTGTACGTAATATTCAAGATTGATATGGTCATAACTGATATTAATATCAATATTTTCATCCATGAGTGGTGGTATACCACAGTAGATTTAGCAAAGCAGCCTGAAAATTCAGCAGCAGAAACACATGTTATGCAATAAAAAAGAAAGATCATTGGTACATGTCATCAAGAGGTGCAGAATCAAGCTTTAAATTCATTTCAAATGAAGATGGAGCTGCATCTTCCGGAGGATTGCTAGCGTCCTCATTTGATTGGCCATCTTGTGTGTCACCAGGTTGCAAATCAAAAAATAAATCCTACAATGCAAATATCACATGTCATTTCAAAATGCGCTTCCTTGGCGTAACTTCTCTTTCAACTGTATCAAAACCAGAAGATGAAAAACCTGAGTGTCACTAACTGGTGCTCGAAATGCTTGACTGGGCTTCTCAGCCAAAAGCTGCAATTAAATAAAAGCAAGACTTAAATTTGGTAGTCCAGGCAATCAATATAACTACTAATCCATATTGCAATTTCATATTGCTTTTTGAGTAAATCCAGAAATCGCATACAATCCCTCACAACAGGTGATTCAACATGATAGAATTACAGCAAAGTTAGACATCATAGGCAAATTACAGAATCCTGCAATTGCACGTACTTGAATCTCCAAGGAACAGAAAAGACAGCAACACACAGATAGAAGAAACTTTTGCTTAAACCATCATCTAGAAAAACATTACTCATCTATTCAGAGTCTGCTTTTTTTTTTTTTTTTTGAAGTACAGAGCTAGTGTACCGACAGTCTTGATGGAAACCACATCATATAGAAGGTTTGATAGGATCAGAAACTCCTCTGACAAAATGCGAAGACTGGGACTTATTTTACTGAAAATTAATGATGCAATTCTGTTGGGGTTTAGCACCATTATCTGTTTTTATTGCTGAAAATATAAGCATTAGAATCGTGTCAGAAGTGGTCGCAGTCATATTAATATCGGACAACATATCAAATAATACATAATGGTATCAAATATATCGAATTGAAAAAAACTTTCAAAAATTATAAATTAACCAAACTGTATCAGCCGATATATCGGTCAATACATAAACATATTGTAATATTGACATGATATTGGAAAATATCAATATCAGGAGACCACGATACCAATACATATCGTTTGACGTTTATCATATCAACCGATACATGCATCAATGTCCATTGTGTGATTCACTTGATGGATTGCTCAATCAAAAAGAGGAAATAGGGTTATGCACAAGGTTTGCAGCATTATTCTGAGTGGAAAGCTGGCACAGAGTTTTACGCGAAAATTGCACGAGAGAAAATCTGCCAAAGAATTTTGTGCGAAGTGCACACCATTGTTGCTCGAGCAACAATACATTTTTCTTTCTATAAAACTAGTATAGTTTTATAATTTTGCACACTTTTCTCGTCAGGTTCATTCCAAAATTGAGACCAAACACAGGGAGGGATAGAGAAGAAAAATAGGAAACAAGAGGAAGGAGATGTTATCGGATCCAGACCATATCTTTGGTCAAATTTTTTCTATTTTCTGTTATGTTGTCCTAAGTAGATATAAAATATTTCTGCTAATTTAAATTTCTAGATTTCACTATTAGTAGGTGTAGATCTCAAATTTTTACTTATACAATGGTATATACGAAAATGTGTTGGGAAGACAATTGTCCACTTATGATGCTAAGAATTGTGTACGCATATGATGAGAGCTAAGTGGGTCTGTTTAACAACATATTTTTATGGTGAACTTCTATTTGGAGGCAATAATTTTATAATTTTTCTCTTGATTAAGAGGAGTTTTTTATGTAAAAATTTGATACCTCTTGTGTACAATTGAGTTTTGTTCGTTGCATGTTGTAGTATTGTGCTATTATTCTCCCTCTCACAAATGCAAGCAAACAAAGGGGTGTATTTCTCTTCCCAGCAATTGCATCAAACTAAAGGCTGTGAATCAATGAACTAATTAAGTAACATATATTTGCTTACCATTGGACAAGAAGCCAGTTCATTGGTTGATTGGGATGTATCTTCATCAAACCTATCAGCAGAAGAGGTATTTAAGAAAGACCCCTCAACTGCAGCTTGAGCAAATGGCTTCCCAGGTACTTCTCTGTGTTTGCTATCCAATTTCTCGACAACGGGAGCATCATCGGAATCATCATCTGGGGTAAGCTCCCGTAAAGGATCGTGAGACTTATTCATGCTACGAAGCCTCAATCTTCCACGCACGAAAAAGGGGGAAAACAGTAAATCGGCATATAATACAAGAATCAACATGCAGAAAGAACAACCAAAAATTAAGTGCTCACTTTTTCGACATCTCCAATTTCCTGTGCCTTATCTTTTCTAGAACAGAAGATATTGGTTTTCGAACTACAGGTATGGGTTGAAACTCCACTTCTCTCCTTTCTACACAATAACGCAAACTAAACAATACGTAGACAAGTACAATAGAACAGATTATCGTGTTCATGTGCCAATTAAACTGTAGGTGCGGCTTAAATAGTAATGAACGGAATTGCTTGAAGGCAATACCTCTTAAGTATCTCTGATATTCCACGAGTTGGGTTTTTTTCTCCTGAAAATTCAACAACAGAATCAGACCAACATCAGAAATCACAAATGAAAGCAATTAACAAGAAAAATAGCGTAGTGCTTACTAGGTTCTCCTTTCTTCTCGAGAATTTGGGCTTCCCGTCAGCTGCAGCAGCTCTCTTAGTCCCTTTTTTCTCTTTGCATTGCCTAGAACTCTTAGATCTCTTCTTCTTGCTCTCCTCAATCTGGTCACTAAACCCCTCTGAACTCGGCCTCTTCATGTCGACCTTCGACTTCCCCAAATTCATATCTCCTCCCACGTCTCCAATCAACCCATCACTATTTCCATCAAATCCTTCGCCGGTATTATCAAATCCAAAATCTTTCTTCACCGCAAGACATTTTTCTTCGGAAAACAAACTATCAAAGGCATCCGATTCATTCTCTCTCTCAAAGTTAAGCTCCTCAGATATCGACGGAGATCGCAACAGCTCATCCAATTCCGTAGAATCCGAGGTCTTAGAATAGTCAGCGTTTTTCAATTCGAATTCAACGGATGGAATCGAGTGAGGGGGTTTTGAGAGATCAACTGTCTTCTTCAAGCGTTTAAGCTTGCGATTTCGAGGCGGAGTGGAAGATTCTTCTGGAGGCATGAATTGCTCGTAATCATCGTCACTTTCCATCAAATTCGGTTGGTTTTAGGAAGGCAAAAGTGTGAGTTCACATACGCCACGAGAAATTGAGGATGCAAAAATGAAGAGACCGGACTTAATGATTAGCCATCAGAACAGAAAGGCTGGACTCCAACAGGCGGCAAAAATGTGTTTGAAATTGGGAAGAAGGCGCGATTGCAAAAATGAGCAGCACACACTCGCTATTAAATATTATAAATTGATTGATCGGTTTGGTTATCCTACTTTTTCTTTTCCCTTTTTTTTAAAAAAAATTCATCTTGGATCAAAAGGCTACCCGTTTCTTTAAATACCCTTAAGCCCCACTTGGGTGGATCCTGAATTTCAAATTAGAATTAAAATTTTTAATTTTATTATTTAATATCGGACAAAATTAAAATTGTGATTTGATGTCTTAATTTGTTAAAATTTTAGAAAGTATAGTATTCAGTTCTTGAAAATTTATAGTGTAAATACATTTATGCCAATCCTTACTCAGAGTCCTCTCATTTTAAAATCCACCCATAATTTATTATTAAAACAAATTTCATCATGAAAAATTGAAATGTTAGTATTAAAAAATAGATGTAATATATCCATTATTATAATCTTAACCGTTTAAATTATTAAGACTATTGTATCTCCCTAACTCTTCCATGTACTGAGTTTGCTGCAATAAAAAATAAAAAATCAACTTCCAAAATTCCATGGAATTTTGAATGATCAACTAAGCAAAATATAGAATAAAACTACAAACTAGTCAACACCGGTCCGTGTTTCAATGGGTGTTTCGGTGGGCTCACTACGAACAAAAATTATAAATTCGAATCATTATGACTATTTCAGAAATAAATTGTCGACGGCCACCGTCTTGATTTTATAGGATTTAACAAAATGAGAAACCCAAGATCACCTCACTTGTGATTGTGAAGGTCTTATTAGGATGAGAGCTTCAAACTCCTCAAGGTAGAAGTAAGCAAGGGGAGTTTGGAAGGAGCTCTCTTCTTGTAATCTTTCTCCAAGGCTGTCACTGCCAATGAATGCAAATCTGGGTTCTCCTTGTCTTCCTTGTTCCGGCCTCCTTTTGTCAACTGAGCAATGGCGGAAGCACACTGCATAGCAAATCACGCAATCAATAAAAAGAAAAACTTGGTTACCAAGAGACTGATGCTGGGAACGAGAGGAAGGAAGACAGGAGCAGGAGAAGAAGAAGAAGCAGGCCGAGACATTCGAGAAGTGAGGGAAACAAGAAACAAAAGTAAGTTGTTATACGACAACAACCCAAAACATAGGAATTAATAGGTCTCGCACGGATTTGGGCCGGAATTAGCGAGGCCCAGCTAAAAGAAGACCAGTCCGGCCAACAGAAGGGCCCAGCCCAACAACGGCGTCCCGGGAGATCTAGAAACAATGCCCACTGGGCGCTCCAGGCATGCGGTCAATTAGCGTCGCTTGCACCCTTACAGCGACAACCACAGGTTGCCGGCGCAAGAGGCGTCGGCTCAGAGGGTGCTAGCCAATGGAAGATAAGGTCAACACTGACAAGCCGTAGCGTGCGCCATCCCAACAACCACTCAGCCAATCCAGGCAAAGTCAACATGGACGAGAGGGAGGAGAAAAGAGAGAGAGAGAGCGAGAGATAGAGAGCTAACCAGGCATGTACCATAAAGTGCTCTAGTATTTTTGCCCCCAGTCAAGTCTATCGTGGAGGCATAATATTTCTTCGCTGTCTGAAGGTTTTCCAGTCCCCCAAGTGTGTAGAGAACCTATAAAGCAATATTGGCATAGATATGTGAGAATGCAGAAAATTCCGTAAAGGGAGTGAATAAAATTAAAAGAGTGTTGCTAGTGGAGTATTTTTAGATAATATGGCATTATTCTTAAATGATTTGGCGTCTTAGCTATCTATCCTAACTACCATGATCCTAACTATCATGCTCACAGAAAAATAGGCGGAGGATTAAAACAATGTCACCTGATGGTGTCCCCCACACATTCAAAAGAAGGATGTTAGGGGATATCGTGAGATGACGTGATGTCTCATTTATTAATTTATATTAATAGATCCAAAAAAATTAGATGGATGGACTCGAGAGTGCCCAAATGGTGTCTCCCAAATATTTTTTAAAAGAAAGAGTTATGTTAGGCATCCATCCATCTTCCGTATGGAACAAGTTTACAATTGCTATATAGTGCCTCCCTAAGAGGACAATGATACTGGAAAAGGCAATAGGAAGATTAAAACAAAATCGTGGCTGATGATGCTTAAACTTGGCATGTTGGAACAATCTTAATTGTCGTAATTCACTATTCCAACTCATACAGAATGAAGAAACCATTCTTCCACTAAGATATCTTAAGCATGAGAAATGGGAAAAATATCAAAAATATTTTCAACTTTTCACTTTTTTTCAATTCAAATGGTAACCTTTATTTTTCTATTCTCAACTTTTATTTTAGTACTAAATTTATCTTATGTAGATAAATGAGATTTAACGTATAAAAACTCCAAAATGTACCTTGATTTTCAACTTTGTCACTTCAGTTTTTTGGTAAGTTGTGCGTATTACCATATGACTATAAATTAGGTCAATTTAACCTATGATTTTGCACAAAATGAAATTGGTAGTAGAAGGAAAGTTGAGAATATTATTTTGGTTCTTTCCCCGTGAAGAAGTGTAGGCAGGCACCCAATCAGGGTAAGTCAAGCTGAAATAGTCTCACATGCTATATTGCTCTCAGAGCTGTAAGCAGAAGCAAATAGCAAATACAAGTATACTTTTAATGATGTCAGATTCTCGGAACAAATGGCAGGACTTCTGCATATCCTTGTAGACGACTGTTTCATTTCAGCAGATGAAGTCGGCAAATTAGCAAATAAACTATTACCCCCAATAATCAACAAACCCATTCTCCCCAAACCATTAGAATCATTTGAAAATCCCAATTTCTAAACATTTCCACTTGGGTCAAGTTTAATGACCCACATCCTAGGTTAATCTCAAAGCCATCACTGTACACTATTCATTGTTGTCCTCACCTTCTTAATTTGAAATAAATGTAGTTAACAGTACAACACGTTTATGTATCCTTGTAAAGCAAGGAATGGCACATCTCCATTGTGTGAATCAGAAAACCCTTTATGCTTATGGTCTTCTCTCACAAGAGCATATTGATGAGAATGAAACGAATAAGGAAGCATAATGCCTCACAGAATGTGAGATGTAGTGGATGCAAAAACGAGACAAGTATAATGGGACTGATGTGGACAGAGAAAAATGTTGCCGTAAGTGATACCAAATAAGATATGCAGTTCAAAATTTTTGAGATTTGATATGACCTTCGCAAAATGAAAAAGTATCAAAAGTTCAAAAGCACTTACATCGGCATACGATAGGTGATATAAAGGAACTGTGGGCTGAGATAATATTAGCTCCTCGTAGCAGAAAGCAGCTTGCTTGTACCTGCTTTCCAAAAGAAACAAAAATATGAAAAGCATACCGATATAAGAATAGCTGAAGTCAACAAACAGAAAATGGTGACAGAAACAGGAATTTTCTGGCATTAGCCTTATTCCTTGTATTTAAGTTCACGTCTCACATTTGCAGAGAAACATAAATTTCAGCAAGTTCTCTCCAGGCCTCATGATCTGCCATAAATCTGGGGGGAATAGTGATATCTCATAAGTACTATGTAACAGGGAAAGAAGAAACAGACATAAATCTTCTTTAATCAAATGCAAATCATAGCTTCAAAGAAACAAACACAAATTGCTGTCATCTAAATCAGCCTTACATTTCGAGGTACTTATTAAGCTGTTCAACGGCCTTTAAAATGTCACCTTCAGCCTTTGCCATAGCCACTCTTCTTTTGTGTGTCGCCTACGGAGAACCGAAAGTAATATTTTAGATTCAATCAATTTACTTCCATGTCCATACAGGGAAGGGTATCACATGCCTTGCAGGCCAAACACACTAACTAAAAGATGAAATTCTTACAATATTAAAGGGTGTTGATCCAAAAAAGAACATCAAAATTTAGAACTTACTTGATCAAGTGGATTGTCCTCTAAGAGGCTTGAGTACGCTTTATCTGCCTCTTCCCACAATCCCTTAGCTTCAAGCAACATAGCCTCTAACCTGGCTATAATATATGCCGGATATAATCCAAGTCCAATCAATCACAAACACTAATATGGACAAGTGAAAGGAAACAAGAGATGACACAAAGTCTCAATAATTCCCGATAATAACAGGGCAAAACCATGCACATAAAATACCAGCAGAGACAAATCAGTCAAGCAAGACAGGGCTGCCAAACAATATGTAATGAAGTTGGTTTCAGAAGTATAGTAGTGCTATTACTACCAAACCAAAATCACATGTTATGTATAAAATACACATTCCACTGAAATTGCATGAATCACAAATTCAAGATCATTTAATTAGGATAAAACTAGACTCAACTGAAACAACAACGGAAAAGTGCAATAGAAACAAAATGAACATTATTTAGTTTCCTCCCTGAATACTAATATCATGGCCTAATGATCAAAGAATTCTTTTCTTCTTAAAAAGGCTTCTACAACTGTAAGAACATAAACCGACCTTTCAAATGAACCTAATTTATTAGCAACTAATACAAATGTTACTCAGCTGCAATTTTCAGTCAACATCTTCAACCAACAAGTGACATGGCACTCAAAAGTGACGGTCATAATTTAGTTTGCTTCCAATTGAGCAGTTAATGATCCTGACACAACATTAATCAACTTAAAGCAGAGAAGAATGAATGGGAAAATTAAAGAGACTGCCACCTCAGTCACTGTATCTCACCCACTCAGAATTCAATCAGAAACTCATTTGGGTGATCAAATTGATTCAATGATAGAATCATCGTCAATATCTCTTAACCTTAATCTGATCTGCCCTAAGGCCAGTTTATAAATATAAATAAATTTCACTCAACTCAAGAACACCCATCCGATGTTATTGCATGACACCTTAAAGTTACTAAAATGTACTGCCCAACCAAGAAGCATTTCATTGTAGTAAGAAACTTAGATATATTGAGGAAGGCAATGCCAGAGTCGATGGCATGGTTGATTAGAGCTGTATGTCATCTTCTGGTTTGGACAGCAATACATCCATGCATTGACACTTCTTAGGCCTTGTGAGCCAGGTTCCATCCCTCTTCGGAGTGATCAGATGGACACTATCATTGAGGGTGAAAGGCAGAGGGAGGAGAAATAGATAATGCATAATACACCCCACATGGACGATTAAATTCCTTGGTAGAGGCAGTTCAAATAGTCCCTTTTTTCACCAGTGTCAAGTTTTAAGGCTGATCATGGATGATATGTTAGATACAAACGAAAAATAGGATTAAGTCTACTTTGGAAAATGTCCTACATAAACTGCCTTTTTTTTTCAGTTTTTTGACCTCTTATCTAAAAACAGTTTGACTTACATAATATATACTTTTCATAGCTTATATCCCCCTTCTCTCTCCTATTCTTCTTTGTGTTTGGTAAAAATCAGGGTTTTCTTCACACCGAACGATAAAAATCAAGAAGGAAGAAAAAGGAGGGGTTATAATAGCAAGAGTTTAGGATACCCAATAATACTAGCAAAGGAAAATGCCTGAGTAGCACATTTCCCAATAACTCAAAGCTTAAGGACCACGAAACAATTCAACACCTATCAAGCAAAGCATACCAATTAAAGCAAAAGAAGTGCCATTAACACCTCCCATGTAATGTAGACTTGTTCATCAATGACATTATGAACGCAGTTCCATTCTACCAGGCTGCACGTCAGGGACCCATCTAAAGAATTTGTGAAAGAGCTCTCTTCTAACAAGGTCCAATATTAAAGAACTTCAGGGTACTTCATGGTACAAGCAATCGAATCAACCATGCTGGTAATGTTAAGTTGATATGTTATAGGTGATATCAGAGAAAGAGATGCCTTAGGTTTGATCCGAATATTACGCAGAAACTTATGATAGAATAAGGAAGATTGAGTAAGTAGATGAAAGCATAGGATGATTTAGTTAGACTAGATAGTTCTATTTCTCATAATTTTAATGGCTTAGGATAGAACTAAACTAAAATTAGAAGATAGGTTTGATTATCTAGTTGTTGTAACCTAGCGTCCGGGAGGATAAAGATACATCGTAGTATATGTTTGTGGGTAATTTATGGATAGATATCTTTCCGAAGAGATTTTGGGGAGTGTGTTTTAAGTCATTGACAGCTCGGTCACCAGATGGAGTGCAAGTAAAATGTTCTCCTAAATACTCCTATTACTTCATATATTCCTTTACTACACAAGTCTAGTTCACAGCATTTAATATCCTCAGCTCATAAGAACCCCCAGCAAAGCATAGACAACCAATTTTGACAACCTTATGCCATCTAAAACATTCAAAAATACGCCCACTAGGGCAAGCTTCCCCCTAAGCAGCAATATAAGAATCATCCAGAAATTATGATTTACCAATCCTTTTGCTCTCTGGAAATTTCTTCCGTAAAACTTTAATGCAGTCCTGAAAGGAATGTACACCAGAAGCTCCATTAGGAGGCCAGCAGAAAGGTCTATAGTGATAAAATAGATCTCCATAAAGGTGTAGAGTTCAAGAATACAATAGTAAGTTAAAAGGTCAGTGGAGTATTCTGCCAAGAAGTGATAAAAAATCATCAGAACATCTTATTCACAGGATACATCTCATTCTGATAGAAAGAACATTATTTCTAAAGTACTCCGATTCAAGAAACCAACAAGCAGCTTACAGCCATGCAATACCGTCATGTTTTTTTCTGAAGCGAGCAGTTCATTTTTTTTCTGAAGCAAGCAGTTTATCTGATGAAGTGGCATGACACTCAAAAAACAGATGGATAGCAGATGAGCTGGGAAGGTAAGAGGCATCATTATTATACTGGTAGATTTAACCCAAGTATCTCTCAAAAATGTATAATTTGACAATAGTGCAGAGCCACTCAGAAACTCTTGGAGTATGATGATAACTAAATCCAAAACAGGAGCATTAAAATAACCAGTGCCAAAACAGGAAGACTATGTTCAGCGGATCAGAATTTTCAACCAATACCCCCCCCCCCAAAAAAAAAATAAGAGCACCTTTTCCCTGCATTTCCACGGTGACATTACTAAAATACTAAAGGGACAGATAGATTTAAATAATGAGGAACCTTTGCAACTGATATAATAACATAAAAATAGGCACCACAAAATTAAATAACTAGTCGTGATATACCTTGGCAACATCATAAGAATGGCAGTCCAAAGCTGCAATTGCCACCTGCTCATACAAGGTCCATTCTACAAGAAGAGACAAGGTACTAGTTAATGAGGTGAAGCTTCATGGCAATAGGTTACTCAAAATTACATGCGACAGGATTAAAAAGTTAAAGACAAAAATTTCTCCCACTAGAGTAAAAGAAAAAACAAAAAGGAGGAACCAACAGTGGAAGACTGGCATACACAAGGCTGAGAGATTTGCTTCATATACCATCCATGTGACACTTTCTGATGTTATTTCAGGATATACTTATCAAAGAGATATTGCAAAACCTGAACATAATTTAATACAGTCTTCTTACTTGCACATTTGCATATGTGAAGCTAACCTCTTTAGCATGTCATTTGTCAGATATTGAATGCTTTAGGCTCAAAGTATAATGAGAAGATATTTGATGATGGAAAGTGCATTAGGCATTCACATGCTTCTACCCAATTGTAATTGATTGACTCGAATTCACCATTTCCAGTGGAAAGTTGAAATTTGCGATTAATGAAAGATATAACCACCCATTAAAAATTCAGTCCATAGCTCTACAGCAGCATAGATGATCAAGGAATATAGCATTGGAAACACCAGTGTTGGGACTTTCAAAATTTTCTTATCCCAATTATAACCTATGATATGTAAAGCAGAGCAATTCCAAGTTCGTTATGTGACATAAATATGAAAGCATTTTCCGTAATGGCGAGTTATATTCAATTTTCAACTAGCTCGAGCTATTGTCCTCCCTAAGATATACAAGCATTTGATCGATGTCAAAAGTTCTTTTTTGATTGGTTATATCAATAAGGGACAATGCGTGGGGATAGAACCCAAGCCATTAACTCATAAAATATCAGCTAGAAGTTCTTTTTTGATGGTATTAGAGTTTCTTTCTTTTGCTAATATAATATTCGGCTCCTTTTGTTGAGCTTGAGATTTTTCTTTTTTTTTTTTTTTGGTTAAAAAGAAGGGAAAAAAAACTCTCTTATGATGATTTGATAGACAAACGTAGTTAACTTCCCACCTTTCAACATACAACAAATTTTTCCTCTTTTTCTTTTTCTCCCTTTATCACCAATTTGTGGTATGTTGTCTTTTATTCTTTTTATATGCATCGGTAAATGGAAGAAATCTGATTTTCGTATTTCTATTGCCTTTTTCCAGCAATGATATGCGGTCTGTAATTTGTAATATTGTGACTATTTCTACCCAATAATCAAATGTGCGACCAGAGGTACAAACAATACCCATTCTAACCCTGACAACTTGCCACCATTTATCTGATTTATGATAGATTGATCAGTCAACATCAATTCCAACTGCAGAAAACTCATCCTTAAGCTATAATTCTATCTTGACTAAGTGAAACTAATGTCAGCCGAACCTAGTGCAAAAGTCCTGTACATACCAGTTTCCATGAATTAAGTTTGATAGTACATATTGTCTCAAGGAAAAGAAAAAAAAGCACCCTAGATTTCCCAAATAAGGTTCAACCAGATTGTTCATTCGGTCATAATTCATATTTACGTATTTCATCAGAGGAAAAAATTATTTCTCACTTTTTTACATAACACGCAGCTCTTGGTGGCAATCTCAAGAATAATTTTACGTATCAACAAATCCATGCGTTGATTAATAAGATATAATCTACGAGCTCCATCTCCACTCTGGCAGGCACACCAGCAGGACAAACACGCAGAGTTTCAAAAATCCAATCAATTCCCAAAAATTCAACTGATCGTACAGTAATAAACCACATAACACTCTCATCTTTCAAATCTACATCAAGCAAGGATCACTCAACCTCGGCTGATTGTTATCTTACAAAATTTTACTACCAAGAAACCCCGATAATCCAAACTATTACCAATTAGACAAGTCCTGCAACTTTCGGCTTCAACTAAGACTACAATAAGTGAATGGCTGAATGCAATCCTGAGTTTCAATTGGCTATTATCAAATCTGAAAAATTCAAGGCTACGCTTATTTAAATCAATAGAGGGTAAAATCTTTCACGTACCATCGTTGCCAATACTGGATCGCTTCTTAGGATCATTCAAGATCGTTAAGCCGTACTTCAAGACGTTATCTGAGCGACGAATTTTGAGCTTCCGAATCAAACATAAGTACTCCCAAGCACCACCGCCTCCATTCTCCACCTGGCTTTCCAATCTATTAAGCTGTTCTTCCTCTGATTTGCTTACCATCTCTCGGATAATTTTCGACCCTCTCTCTCTCTGTTTGTGGGAGCGTCTGTCCGATGATCGTAATCCCTGCTGTATGTTCGTTTGCCCGCCCGTTTCCCAGTCTCGAGTGGTCCGGTCTTGGATCTATGGCTGTGTGAAGCCGATGGGGAGAGCAACCATGACAGTGGTATTCTGAATGTAATTGTACCTTCCTCCCTTCTGATAATAATAACCCTAAATTTGTCGTTCGGAAAGTAAAATTTTCCAGGGTTAATTATTTAATAAAATTATGACTTTCTAAAATTTTTTTT
>JAODPA010075356.1:0-28807 GCA_025585075.1 Nepenthes mirabilis
TAAAAAAAAAAAAGACCATATATCAAATTCATTTTTCTCTCATGATTATAATTTCCTTAGATAATCCGGACAACAAGATAAAAATCCTACCAAATTTCAATTCCAACATAAATTCGGCAAACCAAACATATCATTAATAATATTCTCATATTTCACGTTAAATAAAATTGTTTCTACACAGAGCTCGTCAATAATAAAATTTTTCACATAACATACTTACCCAATTGCCACTTTCACGTTTAATTTATTTCAACTAGATAGGCAAAAGCTCCATTTATAAGCAAAGGCTCCAAGAATCAACGAAGCCAACCGATGCACGGTGACTCTCCGAACAAGATATCGGACACAGCTTACGGCTCAGAATATCATTCAATTTCGTACAGATAACTCAACCTCTCATACATCGCAGATAAACTGCACCAGTGGAGTTGGCTTGCCTATCCCCCCTTAAAATGAGCGAAATGGCCATGACTTTCTCTTTGTATAATAATAAAGCTTCACTATATTAATGTGATTTTACATCAACAGAGGCACACCAGAAAATAGATGTTATAGAGAGACAACAAAATCATCACAGCCTGAATAATATTTACAGAGGAAGCGGAAGATAAATTTTGAGGACCAACCAAATGAACCGTTCCGGTCTGTTCATCCTTCACTTGAATGCTCGAGGAGCCTGAAGCAAAAAATTTACAGAAAAATAAAAAAATAAAAATTTCGGGACGCATGGAACTAACACATGCCAACAATACAACATATTAGCAGGGCTGTGATTACGGATTCAAACGACACAAACAACCACTCTAGAGTAAAGGGTTACCAGAAGGGGGTGCATTATGCCATGCCTCATGTACTAGGACATTTTTTCTATCAAATTAGTAAATATACAACATGCAGTTCCTAAAATACTAGGAATTGAATCGCAGCATATGTGTGAAAAATTTTCCAAAAATTCAACTAATGAATATTCAGAATCCTCATGCGAAAACTGCATGAAACAGCAGCAGATGGTCTTTCCATTTGTTTTGCAGGAATGGAAGGTAGAAATGAGATGCCAGTCCCCTCTGGCCCCTTTACCTACCAATAGTTCTGTTAAGGTTAGGCATTTTGAGCTTCAACCATAGGCATGCCTAGGCGCCCCTAAGCCAAGCCTTTAACAACATTGCCTACGAATATACCCATCCCTAACAATATACCCACTAGGCTTTCTGAATTTCCTAATTGACAACTCCTAGGAAACAAATCCTTAATGATCCTTCCAAGGAAATGGGCTGTCATTCCTGCATCTCATTCCTTTCAACACTCACAAGCATTTATCTATGAAAAGGGGAGCTGGTTTGAGTCATCCATGGCAGTGCTTGGCAAGAAGTGGCACAGGCGGAGATATTTTTTAAGAAAAAAGTGAAGAAATAGGACACTGTTTCATTGCCTCCAAATCCCAACCCAAACAACTGAAAAAGAGAGCAACCTAATGCCATTCACTCATGCTTAACTGTTGAAGACGGCAGCCTATAATTTGACCAAAAATTGCACCACACCGGGAGATCATGCCCCTCTGTGATGCTGGCCAATCATTAAGACGTGTAACCAACACCGCTATCAAGAACCAATCAAATCAAATACATTCTAAAATGAGTGTCTTCTAACAAATGGTGGTAGTGGTACCACTGTGTTATGACATTCTCAATGGATTGTATAATTTCACTAATTTGACGAAGTCAAGTAATAAGAAAAAACTAATCAACACAACAATTTCTTGTTAACTTTCTCACTTGGCAAGTCAAGCTAGATACCTAGCAAACTAGCTCCACATCTAACTTCTCAAGAACAAAAAATCTTGATCCTAAAAGAAAAGCAAGCTTTTTCTGAAGAAGCAACAGCACAAAATGGAAAGGTCTTCAAAAAGGGAAAGGAAAGGAAAAGGGAAAAAATGGGGCAAATAAGGTGAAGAGAGAAGAAAATGAGGGGAAATAAGGGGAGTTCATCAAAACCCAACAGAGATTTCATCGCATTATTGCCCTCATAAATATCTCATCCCTAGGGAAAAACCCATCAAAGATTTAAAAACCCACAAGCGATCTACTAACTCAAGCACCTAAGAGCAAGCATGTCTTTTTGACCTATCATTGAAAGCATTGATATATTACCAAATTCCAATACAGATGTCCACATGACAATTGCATAGTAGTGGTAAAGGACAAAGTTTTATCATATTATATCATATTTGCAATGCTCCTAATTATTTTTTAATCTTCTCTACTAATTCTCTCCCCTTTGTCCAAGTAAGAAGGTAAATTTCTACTCATAATATGTAGCAACACGTTAAACAATATAAGTTACATCAAATTCAAATAGGACAATCAACATACTCTGCATTTACCGTGACAGATTTGGCAAGTAGAAACTTCACTGGTTAGACAAACACCAAAAATTCCATTAAGAAAGACAAAGTAGATTGGCCAACAGAAAAGTGTCATCTATAAAACAGGGTGATTATATGATATGAGTGTCTTAACAGTAACAAAGCTTGAGAAAACCTACAAAGTATGCATGATACTCACAATTATATTCGGTCCATCCTATAACCTGGTTTTCCAAATCATATAAGACTAGCTTATTTGATAGCACTAAATCTGCAAGCAAAACGCCACACATGATTAGATAAAAGTTAAAGGACATAGTTCACTGACAAACATTATGAGGGTGTCGCTTATATCAACCCCAAAGGGGGGGGGGTTGCACTGGGAAGTCCCATATAAATGAGCCTCTACTCCACAAGAGACCAAAACATCTATAGTGCGTCAGCTTAAAAGGCAATTAATGAAGTCAAAAACAGGAAGAGGATTGAGCCCTACCTGAATTAGTGCTCCAAAAAAATTAAGTATAAAAATAGAATTTTTATGCATGAAAGTTGTATATGAAAGGTAAAGAATCAGCAATCAGTAGATTCTACAAAGTGCAGGCCATGACATATACTTCATCAGTGTATTTATGTATACATTACTTCCAGGAGCAGCACAAATTTTGCTGCCTTAAATTTTTTCCAAGTTTCATTCCTCTGCATGTAAGGGAATTACATAGAAAAATATATGCCAGTTCTCAAAAAAAGGTAACTATGGAAATATTATATCCGTAATGGAGATAAAAATGTTGAGATAGATGAGTGAGATCATTCTAAAATATAAAATAAAGAAAATGATTATATATCCATAGATATTAAATTGCACTTATAGTAGAAAAAGGAAATGACTGATTAAGGTGGTTCAAATACTTACAGTATAGGTCAAATGAAGTATGACTTGGTTGAGGATAGAGACAACAAAAAAGAAGAGGTAGGATTAAAAAACCTTAAAAGAGTATGGTGATGAAGAATGATATGGTATTGCTTCTATTCATAGATAATACTACACTAAATTGAGAAAAACGAAGTGGATTCATATAACTGTTCCTATTTAGTAGAACTTATTAATGCTTTGTTTATTGCTGTCATTGTATACGCCAATTTGAAAATTTTATTACAGGCTGATATTTATTATGCTAGCCTAAGAGACTAATAGCTGTATACTTTGTTATGGAAGTCTGATGCAATGTGAAGGGGAGAATCATT
This sequence comes from Nepenthes mirabilis, assembly GCA_025585075.1. Taxonomy (NCBI): domain Eukaryota; kingdom Viridiplantae; phylum Streptophyta; class Magnoliopsida; order Caryophyllales; family Nepenthaceae; genus Nepenthes; species Nepenthes mirabilis. The sequence continues at coordinate 3,608 of JAODPA010075356.1, forward strand.
TTTCATGCATACCTCCCAACAGGGTGAGGTTCATCTTGTCCCTGGATTGCATCCCACTGTTTTGCCAACCGACACACCACATATCCTCCTATCAAATTTTGAATTAATAATTCAAATAAAAATGATAACCAAATATAGGCAAGAAGTTGCAAATAGAAATAAAAATACTTTAGATAAATTGGTCCAATGTGCCCATGCACCTCAGCCAATTAAAAAAAATGGAGTCTGACTAAATGGCTAATAAAGAAAGAATATAAAGCAAATCATTTTTGTGCCTTAAAAGTTGGCAGTGGCCCTAAAAGTATACACAGATGAATAAATTGCATGACAATAATAGAAATAAATTTGACAATGAGACAAACTTAGCAGTAGGCAATAAAACAGAGAGAACACTTTTGGGTATCATTCGATTTTGGCCTGCACCAATTTGATATTGGCATCATGCTGAAACAGCAACACAGACCAAACTTGGCCAACAGTAGTATCCATTAAGGCTGTAGTATACATATATATATATATATATAGAGGCTGTAGTAGTATACAAAAAAATAATTGTTAAGAATCTTTATAAAAAGGCTGCAGTAGTATCCATTAAGGCAAAATGTACAGGGGAAATCCATTCTCCTGAAAAACGTAAATTATAGAAACCTCCCAGCTTAAGTTCTTCGTATCCTCAGTCCCTAACAGCAAACTCAGATGTTCTATTCAGGCATACAGTGAGTGTGTAAGTTATCTGATCCCAAACATCTGTATTCTTTCTTGAAACAAAAAAGTCACAAGCCCATGATACGGACAGCTCACAGTGCATAGAAAAAAGATATGTTCACCAACTCCAAATCCCAATTACATAAATTGGCAAAGTAGGTCACGTAAAGGCCCCTCTCGGCCGATTATCAAGGATAAGATTCTTCTTTCAATAGGCCTTCAAAGTCTAACAACAATATTACGTACCAAAGCTAAGAGAGAAAATAAAGTACCAATTCTAATAATAAAAACAGCACCTTCCCCATGTTTTGGGGAACTCCTGCAACTAAAAAATAAGGAGTTTGATTTTATATAGTATAACCATGGATGAAATTATTGATATCGGTATCGATTACAATCATATTAGTACTGAATATATCGGACATTAGATATCGGTATTGGATATATCGAATGGAAAAAAAATTCTAAAAAACATAAGTTTATAGAGTTATATTAGCCGATATAGAAACATATCGTAATATTAGGAAGTATCTGTATTGGAAGGCCTGATAACGATATATATTATATTAGCTAATATTTGCATCAATGAGTACAACTATACAAGAAAAGAAAAAACACCTGCATCATAATCATTTATTTTCCAGTAAATGAGCATGAAATTGCCAAAAATTCTCAACTTGTCAATGCCCAATAAGACTAGCACACAAAGTAATGGAACTTATTTCAAAACACCATAAGAAGCAATCAAAGCAGGACTATCCACAACCATCTTGAAAAATTCAGAAATACGAATTGAAATCCATATCACCACACCATTTATCCTTCCAAATACAGACCAAACCTAATTCCAAACTGAAGCAAAGAAATTCTTCAAATAAGCCTACCACTATGGAGTATAATTTCACCGAATAAACCCAGGATTATAAGATTGTTTTCAAAACCATTCCAGTTGTTCCAACCCATAAATTGCTTCAAAAACTCCTTGAAAGCTCCACTGCCACAAAACGGAAAAATTTTGTTCAAAATGGTAATAGCCAATTCCATACTCTCATTCACAATGGATAAATATAAACAATACCCATCTGCTTAAGGAGAATCTCAAAGTGTCTCTACTCCACCCCAATAAACATCCTGAATTATCATCTGCAACTTAATAGCCACCAATTCAGTACAAATTGAATGAAGAAGAGTAATCACAGTGAGCTGACCATCTTTCAAAATGTATTGCATCTTCAAAATGCTAATTCCCTTCCAAACTTCTGAATAACATTGAGACACACATTAGTCTACTGGAAATTCTGCCAGGGAAGAGCCAAAATACAGTTTGAAATTCTATGATATTGGCTATTGAAGCTGCACACCAAGCATTGCTGTCATTTTGCAGATAATTTTCCACCAGAGAAAAATTTGAAACCAAGACACTGGGCCCAATGATATGAACAAAAATAATTTTTTTTCCTGTCAACAGAAAGGTAAATAAAACAGCATACCAGATGGTTCTTTTAATTTAGCCCCTTCATCCCCAACATCCTAGGAATAAAAATGCCAGTCTCAAGAATGATTAATTTCCCTTCTTGGACCCGTACTGCCCAACCTATGAGCAAATATCTAATGCACACCACTTATAAAATTAGACACCTACGGACATGCCATGACCCATGTATGCCAAATTCTCAAATTCCTTATGTAGCAAAGGAGAATAGGGTCTGTCCATGGATTGTTCTTCTTGCATTACAGTAATTCACTCAGTTAAAGGCAGACAGTGCATCAAGTAACTCACAAGCGCCAACTCAGGTTCACCCATGGATTCTCTTCTCCAAAGTGAAAAGCAATAGGATCCATCCTTGGTCTCTCTTCTTATTGCAATGCAGCATTTCATTCACTTAGTTAAAGGCAGAAAATATATCAAGCTATTCACGTGGCCAACTAGGTAGTTGTTCTAAGTGAACATGGACCTTCTACTATATCCCTCTTCTCAATAGATTCACAAAGGCAGGTATCCCACTTCTCCAATTTTGTTGTTAGACTTTGTTGTGACTTGTCCTTTTTGTGGTTTGTTATCCTTTTTCCTCCCCGCAAGTTATGATTGCATCTTTTGGATGTTGCCTTAGGATCCTGTTTTCAAATATAAAAGTCTCTACTTTCAGCATACCAAGATGCACTTAGCTCAAAATGGAGTTCAATCGCTTTAATGATCTCTAATTGGCAAACGTCTTAATAGAGCTTTTTTGGAGATGTGTGATTTATTATGACTTCCTTTCTCTAAGAGTTGTCTTGCTTCTACCAATAAAGTCCAAAGTGTTTTCTCCCTTTCTGTATAGTTTGTTAACAAATTCCACTAAAATAAAAGTTTACTAAGATGAGATGATCTTGGGTGAGGTATGTGGAAAACATTACGAGAAGCAAAAAGATTATTCCAGTAGAGCTCATCCTTTCCAATGCAGATACCTGCCTTCTTGTATCCCACTATATTCTTAGACATAGAATGGGATATCACCCTGCTGAATATGATAAAGCCTATAAAACAACCACCTACTATAATTACATCATCATAGACTAAGATCAATATATACATTAAGTAATTTTAATGTATTTGGTTCAAGAAGCATCCCATGTTAAGAGAGATCAACCCCTCATGCAGCAATGTTCACCAGAAAATCCTCTAGAAAGATCCTATTGTATCTAGGAAATTGGCAACTCACACAAAAATGACCTAAAAACAAAAAATCTTAGAAACAAGTAAAAAACAACTGAAGCATTATAAAGCAATTGAAGGTAACGAATAAAAAACAAGCAAGTTGAATAACTAAGGAAAGTTCGGTTAGGTTTTTAGGATCAGAAAGTTCTAAGACCGTAGTGTAATCCTTGATTTTAAGGTGTGAAAAGTTCTGACCTAAGGATGTTGCAAAATACATGCATTGTGTGCTGAAGTGGCATTGATTTTAGCTAGTTGAGTGATGTTCAAGCAACATAAGCTTTAGCAACTTTCACATCTGAGATGGTTGTGGGAGTCACACGCGAGAGAAGCTAGAGCTCCATATATGTGAATAGTGAAGCGGAGCATGGCATTGCAGAAAGGTGCTAGAGCATCATATGTGAATAGTAAAGTGGTGTGGGAGCAGAGTGCTAGAGACGCGAACACAGTATAGTGGCACAAAACAACATTTGAGCGACTTCTCTTTTTTTTTTTTTTTTTTTTTTTTGCTCAAGTGAGCTTTCATGGAGCCTGCATTCTTGAGAAGCCTATAAATACCCCTCTTGGTAGATTTCCAAAGTGTGCAAAATAGAGGTAATGAAGAGAGACCTTTGAGTGAATGACTTGAGATGTTGTGTTGTTGCCCATTGTAAAATAAACTGTTTTGATAGAACTGATCTTTAAGAGCAAATGTTTCTCTCAATTAAATCACATGATAGTTCATTTGTCATTATTTGGCGAGAATGTGGGAGTTCCACTGAAGAGAAAAAGGTCCAACGATAAGCAGAACCAACAGAGTGTCTGGATCCATGGCTCGGAGAGATAATCTGAAATAGGTTCTTCAATAGGGGTCACATTCTAGGAGTAAATTGGCTAAAAAGTTGGTGTGTCACTACCACCAATGTAAGTTACCTTTCTGACTTATAGTAGAAATTCCATTTAGGTGGCTCCCACCCTGCCCAAAGGTTTTTGCCTGTAGGATTTTCCTCTATCATCAAAATCATGTAAGCTTTTATAGATTTTAATGAATAGTAATTTAAATGCAAGACATGCAATTTGATTGCGGTCCTGGCACCATCTAGACTCCAATATTTTTTATGTGTGTTGAATATTTGATTATTTGTTTTCCAACATTATTGTTTGGATTAAAACCATGTCTTGAGGATTTTCCCTGTTATAATTGGTAAATCCAATCTGGTTGTTGTATTGTTGTTTTCCAAGTTCCTATGAAGTTAATGCATCAGTATAATTTACTACCACTTGTGTGCTTTTGCCCATTTAGATATCACTTGTGCCACAATTTGCACAATTTTCTATCTCATTTAGTGAACGTCACTTATACATTTAATCTCTGATAATTTTTTGTCGTAATAAACATCTATTTCCATTACAGCAATGACAGAGTAGGGATAACCTTGGTCCAGAGGACAAAGGCCATGACCTCTGTAACCATTACCTCTTCGAGTCATAAAGACCATTGATTGATTTCACTGCCAATGATGCAATGACATGATTGCAAAGGTAGTGGCCTTAATAGAGAATTATCAAAGAGGATGGGAAGGAGAAGACAAAGGGGAGGCAATCAAGTCAGGATTAGGGGAAGAGGAAGATAGTGGCCAGGTGAGGTGGGTAAGAGAGAGTCAAGCAAGGAAGTGTTGGAGATTGTCAGGTGCGCTTGCAGTAGGGCACTCCTCTCCTTCAGATTTTCATTCTCCTATGCCAAGTTCTCTGTCATTCTATTTAATTCCCAACATTAGTTTTACGCATTTGCCCGCTATTCTATAAGGCCCAATAATTTTATTATGATTTATGACATTAATATTTGCATTGAGTCAATTTAGAAAATAATTTTACAATAAAATATATTAGAAAAATCAGATTTTGAAAGAATCAGGTCATTGCTTAACTGGCACCTGTCTCCACATTCATGCATGTTTAAAACAATAACGGTTAGTCTAATGGGCACCTATGGGGAGCTTATATGCATTTATGGCAAAATAAGCGGCGCCTGATGTGTGCTCGTGTTGGCACTCATGCACGTTTGTGGTAGAAGAAGTGGCATTTGAGGTGCACTTGTGCCGACGCTCATGGACTTTTGTGGCAGAATTAATGGTACCTAATGCACACCTAACCAATGCTCATGTGCTAATTCAGGTATTTAAGGGCTCTTTGTCCAATTTCAGCCATTTCGTGTAGGACAAAAGAGAGAAGAGAGAGAAATAGAAGAAAAAAAGAAGAGAGAATGAGAAAGACAAAGATTTTTGAGCTTTTTCGAGTCAAATCTTCTAGATTAGAGCTTTACGGTGAGTATTTTTAAGCCCGTTCTTGGCCTATATTCGAAATCCTTCGATTTTGTTTACGATTCTTATTTTATTGTACATGTATATCACCATTTACACCCTTGTTTTGACATTGTTACATTCATGTAATTTTCATTGTTGGGTTTTACAAAATATTAGAAGATTTGATATGTATTCACGGAATAAGTGAATATTTTAAAGAATTACGGTTGTATATGGGAATATTTGAGAAGAAAAATCATAAAATATTGTGCATTTTGCCTTGCATATTGATATTCCATGCAAGTACTCGGTAAAGACTCTATTCTGATATTTGGTATGAGTTAGTACTTTCCCATAAGATGGAAAGTTACATACTTATACTTTTCTTAGAGTACAAAGTTTTGACATTTGTATTTTTCCCACAGAATGAAAAAGTTTTAGATATTTTTTATAGAGTATTCTATTTGTTGTTTTGTTGAGATCCATTGTAAGGAATTGATTGACCCATATATTTAGACATTCTAATATATCAGGCACAATTGAGAACTACACCTATCATCTATAGGTGGCAAAAGAAAGCAGTATTTAACCTCATCTATAGGGAATAATTTGTAGACAACCCGCCTACAAATCTAAATAGTATTTTGGCCTAATATCACCTAAAATATATATAATCATTCCTTAAAGTTGGCCTTTTCACCCTTTGTCCTTAAAGTTTAGCATAATTCGGTTTTTCAATTTTGATTTGCATCACATTTTATATTTTGAAGTGATTCATCCTTTTAAGAATTGCAAATTTTGACATGATAGTCAGATTTATCAGACTATAGATATTTGAGACTTTTGGGATTATATGATTTGAACTTTAAATAATTTCGTACAATTTTTATTATTTGATATTCATATATCTTACGATCTTTGTGTATGAAATCATGATTTGGTTTGTGAATTTGGAACATTTAATATATCAGATTTCACATGTATTTATAGTTTTCTGTTCTTCATTCTATTTTATGGACTTGTATATTTATTTATTGTATATATGTACTTGCTAAATTTTAAGCTCATGATTTGCCATGTTTTTTAACCCTTTCAAATTAGAAGGTTATGGATTATTTGCAAGATTTAGACAGAAATTATTTGAATACTTTTGTTCAATTCTATTGTATTTGGATTTGTACTTAGAACTTGTGTTAAGATACTTTATATATTTATATTTCGGTTTATTGTGATTTGTATAATTTAAAAATACTGTATTAGTTGGATTTTCATACGTATTTGTTGTTGCAATAGTTTTAGATATCTGTTGGACATTTTTCCTAGCGAATGGGTTTGGATTGAGCAAGTTGTTATAGATTAAGTTCAGTCAAATCCTGTGTTCATTGTTGTTGTGTGTATTATGTTGTTTTTTCTTTTACGTTTGTTGACTCCGACCAGGTATTTGAGTTATTTAAGTTTTAATCATTTATAAAAAAAATTTTATTTAGGTTTAATTATTATTAATTAGTATCTGCTTGTATTAGGGTCATTACATATTTGTTAGAAAGTTTTCTTTTATTTCCATTTTTTATGACTTTGGCTCATCTTTGATAGAGACTAAATATGTGTCTTTGTGTTTTGAACAGTTGGACTAGACTAGAAAGGATAGGAAGAGATTCTTTGCTGGCTAGTGTAGATGTAGGTAAGTTGTCTTTTGACAAAGAACTATCGGATTCTTTATATCGTATTTAACTGATTCTTGTCCTGGCTAGGGTACAATTGTAACTATAGTGGATGTGGAGAAATTTATGGAAAGGGCAAGGAAAAAGGTTTTTTTTTTCTTTTTGAAGGAATTTGCTGTCCTTTAAATGTGTTGAATACAGACAGCCCATCAAATGTCAATGTCCATATCTTAGACCATGTCTTAGCAGCAAAATTAAAATACATATATTTATATGGATTCCCTGGCACCTGCAATTTATGATATCAGACTAAAGGGTACCCTATGAAATTGGACCTAACCTCAAGACACCACAATTGAGTTCATCCAAAACTTGCTGTATTAAGGGAAAAGAAAAGAAAAGAAAAGAAAGGACCAAAACCTAGGAAAGGACAAGCTGTCCTCCTAGAAGTGATAATGGAGATACAATGAAATTGCAAGTGCTGATTAGAAAACCTGTTCTAAAATGTCTTCAATAATTCCTTTTGCATCATTATTGCCTCAAATAATAATCAGCTTGCTACATTAATATATCTTATTGGTATGGCATTGCATTTGAGACACAAATGAACAATGTGTGTGCTAATTACTAGGACAACATACAACATATCATTTCAATATCAAATGTTCAAAAATTGAAAAACGAAAAAGATGTGTCCAGTGCTGCCCACCCTAGAACTTGTTCTTTGTGTTTGTATATTTTCACTTAGTCTTACCTTATGACCAGTAACAAGATGCAAGTGTACAAGTCCTTTTGCATTTAATACTTCACTAAGACATTCCCATATATCAAATGGTTGTTTTCTGATATAATATCTCCAATTTCCAAGGATAATAATTTAAGATTTACCATATATGGGTAGCTACATAGAGGGTGAACAATGACGTACCAATAAGGTTGTCTCATGGTGACTTATGAGTCACCAATTCAAATTACGAGAACAACCCTTTTGTATTGTAGAGATAAAATTGCACACATCTGACTTTTTACGGAGCTAGCAATGCGTGGAGTTTCGTTCATTGGTCCCTATCTATGTCTAGCTATGTGAATTGTGAAGTCTCCTTTTCTGTTCCCACATTTAAAAGTTTAGCAAGGGATGGAAATATGCATTTCAACCATTAATGCAACGAAACTATTTTGACATTTCGGACTACACTTGACCTCCAAGCCTATAATTCTAAAATAAACATAACTATTACAATAGCATGGTACCATTGATACAGTGTTGATAAAAGTTACAAGTACGTAGTGAGTTAGCAGGGAAAAATATCAACTCATATGAAAATGCACAAGAATTCATGAAAAATAGAGTCAAGGAAGAATATGTGCAACAAATAGTAGCCTATTGGAAATACTGAAAAAAAAAAATCTATAGCATTTATTGGTTATATATAGCTTTCACTACTTACAAAAATATATAGCTTTCATTACTTACAAAAATAAATAGATACTCGTGAGGATAGACAGTCAGCGAAAGAGAATTCTCAAAATAAAATGTGATAGGTGGAAATCCATCATCCACACTGCAAAAAAGCAAATCAATATAATGTATGAGGGACAAATCCATGTAATTGGATATCCAACACGATAGAGACACACAAGTTTTCTTGCCAATTGAACAAGAAGAGAACTAACTATGACTAAAGCCAATATTTACTTCACAAAAGGAATTCAGATAAGCATACATCAGGTCATGCAGAAATATGTGCTAATCAAAATCAGGTTGAAAATAAAAAAGAAAATAGATGAAGCTTCTAGGATGCAACAAGCTAACTAATGTCCAGATGGGAAAATGTATTGTTCATTGGCCATTGATTTATTTCATGCATTAAAATGTTAAAGAACTACAAAAGCTTATAATGCATTGCAGAGTTCTTGGGAATCCGACTATCTTGAGAAAGAAGATCAACTGCTAATCCAAGAGTTTCTTAAAGGACAACTTGGAGTAGAGACTTGAAGGTGCACCCGAGTGATAAATGGCTTGGAGGAAACTACTCGGGTATCCAAAATGGGCGACCCTATGTGTTAGAGAATGAGGCAAGCGTGAATTTAAGCCTTAGAGAACAGGGCTGCTGTTCCTTACTACTTTCCTATTACACTGTAGTTTCCAACTTGTAAGCAGCTCATGGAAACTACCCAAGCTCGTAGTGTGTTGAATAGTGACAGAGTTGTTCAAGAGTGGTGGTAATATCACTGGATTTTGGGATGATTATGTTCCATGTCATGCAAATGTTGAAAGGTTTTATGATCTAGATTGTTCATAATTTGTCCAAGTGACAAACAACATAAATCACAGAGATCCAGATTATGTGGTTTTGTTTGTCTTTTTCTGTGAATTCTTGTTCCTGGTTACTGTATTTATTGTAGGTGTTCTTTGTGGGTGAAGGCCTCAAGCCTGACAAAAAGGTATCAGAGTAAACTATCAGTATACACGGTGTTTGAGATTCTTTAATAGAAACCAATGGAGATACATGCAGGTTGTTTGCCTGTGCATAGAAACCTGGAGATGCGTTTTTCCATCTGAAAGGGGGTAGGAGATTTTCCTTTGGCATTTTAATCACCTTTTCGGAGGTTGATCCGATCTTGGTCATGTACTTGTAGTTTTGTAACTCATAAGGGACCAATTTGAATTTAGGTGAGCACGTGTTTTGGTGTTGTAATGGGCCAAACATTGACTCTTGGATAAGCAAGGCACCTATCTTGGGCTTGGTGCATGGAGAGGTTGGCAGTGACTAGTGATCAGAATGGCATAGTTTCATCATGGTGGAGGTATATGATGATTTTAATTAACACAATGGAGACTGGTGGAATATGAGTTATTTAAAATCATGTTGACAAAGGCCCCTCCCCACAATAAAAAAAAAAGAGAGAGAGAAAGGTTAAAGGATGCAACAACGTAGTTAACATCAGCTCAGCATTGAATCAAAAATCATTTTCCATTGATTGTTCCATGCTCGAAAAATAAGTGCTTCTCCGGTTTTTTTTGGGTTCTCCCCTTTTTCCCAAAAAAAAAAAAAAACAGGGTGGGCGGTCTTCCTTCCTGTCCGGGCTGGCCTCTCATTAAAAAAAAAAAAATGTTCTTGACTATTCAGTATACTTTTCCGGTACTTTTGGGTATTCTCTTCCCCCCCCAATATATATATATATGTTCTTAACCGTTCAGTGTGCTTCTCCAGTACTTTTAGGTATTCTCTCTTTCCCCATAGAAAAAAAAATAAAAATCTCTTCTTTTCTTTCCCCTTGTTTCTCGACGGTAATGCTGTCACTGGGGATAGCCTCAATCCCGCCTCAGTGACTGATAATAGAGAGTTCGGTTTGTCTTGGCTGATTACCCTCTTACCTGGATTGCACCCTTCCGGCGAGAGTGTATGCAACGTGAGTGTGTGAGTGAAAAAAAAATTGTTATTATTATTTTATTATTATGTTGGTGGACTGGCAGGGAGTGGCTTCTCTACATTGACTAGTATGTTATCCTGCCGACGCACAGTCGGCTACTTCCTCCTGCTCGGACGATCTTGCTGGTTTGTGCAGAATCCGATCTCCTACCGGACATGTGTGGATTCTAGCCATTGTGACGGTTCAGAGGGCAGATCTATGACTGGTAGCTTGCCCATTTGATGAGACGTGTCGGACTACAGGCTTGTCTGAGAGGGCGTGCTAATATGCTTAGAGGGAGCGGCTTCTCTTCCTTGACCAGGTTGCTTTCGTGCCAACGCACGGTTGGCTATTTCCTCCTACTCTGACGCTTTTACTGGTCTGTGTGGTAACCGATCTCCTGCCATTGCATGAATGGCTTCATCCTTCTGATATAGTTTTTGCTAGTATGTGTGGTTAGATGACTTGATTGGTGACTTGATTGATCTGCCTAATGCGGTTTGTGCAATGATATATATGGATCGGTACGATTGCTGGCCCCCTGTCGCTTTGCACATGGCTGGTGTGCTGTGGTGGCTACTAGTGTCTGTATTGTTATTTTCCTTTGTGTGTTTTTTTATTCATCTTATATTGGAGTCTTGTATCTCTTTGGTCGGGGTATGCCCCAACGTCGTTATTTATCTCCAAGTAGTATAACACTTGGAGATAGAACATTCGATTTGTATTCTTTTATTTTATCTCAATACATTTTACTTACCAAAAAAAAGTACGAAGTAGTACGTCCAATTATGAAACATGCATGGAAATTGTCAGTGGTGCATTGATTGTGTGCATGTGCATGGGAACTACAAAAATTCATGATGCATTGAAGAAGTCAGTAAACCAAAGAGCTTGAGAAGGAATATCAAGTGCCAATACAAGTATCTCTAATAGGACTAACAAATAAAAATATCGGTCGATATATGTCAGTATCAAGCTCCCAATACCAACAAAAATTTGCGATATTTTGTCATATAGGCGATATATAGCAATATCTTGGCTAATATTATACATCAAATATTTGGCTTGATATATCGACCGATAAATCTAATATACCAGCTAATATTTGCCTATCAACTTATGATTTTTAGAGTTTTTTCCTAATATATCTAATATCAATAAGTATTTTCCAATATAGCTAATACTAATATGACAGATATTGAGGCCGATTTTTTCATCAATGATAGGACTTGAATTTGAGGCTTAAAGGTATTCCCACGTGGTATCAAAAGAAGTGTGCATGAGCACTGTTGAGCGAACTGAAAATGGGTATACCTTTGGAGTGCAAGAAGTGGAGCAAATGTTAGTTAGCGTTGGTTCAAGGGAGAGGGCTGCTATAACTTGGCATTCTCCTGTTATACATTAGGTTATTGCTTATAAATAGCTCACCGCAACTATCCAAGAAGACACATGGTTTGTTGGAAGAGGTTTGTGTCGATTTATTAGAGAAAGGTAGTGGTTATGTACCCATGTCATATAATCTCCAAAGTTCGATATAGTGTATTTTCCATATCAGATCACCCATGGAAATAGGTCAGAGTGTAAAATCACATATTTTGAGGTTGTGTTCATTTTCTCCAACAGATCCTTGTAATCAATTTAATAATTAATAAAAGTCAAACCAATTTATAAAAACTGGATATGTTTTTTCATATTTGTAACTAGTATAGCATTCATGGTGAAACTAAGGGGAAAAAAGACAACTCAGACCTTGGCTTAGGCTTGGCTGATTTTTGCCCAGTTCACAGCTCAATAAAATATCTAGCAACACTTAAAATAACAAGTCAAACCCGACAGTAAGGGCTACTTGGCAGAATTTAAATTCCATTTTTATGCTCTTTCTAATCATCATCAAAAGCCCTCCATCAGGTTGCCCCTATATTTAATTTCCTTTTATTCACAATCTTGCTATTTTTTCTTTCCATTTGTTCTACAGAAAAGCGTTTATCAAGAAAATATTGAAAGCATGTACATATATGCAAGAAGAAGAAAATTAAAGAGAACAATAAAAAAGAAAGCACATAGAGAAATATTAATTCTTGATGAATGATGGTCACAACCAAAAAGATGCAAGACAAATCCAGCAGGGATCATACCTTTCAGAGTACTGAAAGCATGTATACTGATCTTGGACAATAAATTTCAAGTCAGGCCGTTGCGATAGTATCTGTTAACACATTCTGAACCATCTAAGTTGTGAAGTCAATTGGAGAATTCCCTAAAGTAAAGATCCAACATATGAAGTACCTTAATAACTAGTGGTTCATAAAGAACCTCAGGGAAGTAACACAAGGTTGTACCAATATCAATTATGGCTCCTTTCTGGCCTCCAATCTTAAAAAAATCTGAAGGAAGTCTCAGAAAATCACTTCCAACTTTCACTGCAGTCATATTGACAGTGTAATGTGGCCTAAAATGTATTTGTAGAAGGATAAATTCATCAATCCATGAAGTTCCAAAAAATAAAATAAATACCAATTGTCAATTTTGAAACAAAATTGCGATTAAACAATGATAGAAATCAGAGATGCAAAATCAAAGAAAACTAAAGCATACACCATTATATTTTATTTTCCCAAATGTAAATGAATATGATAAGAAAATCACCTCTTACTCCTTTCTATGAGAATAATCTGCCAACAATGGGATGCAATTTCAGTTCTGTTGACAATAATTTCCCAGTGACGTGTCTTCGGGCAACAAATCATTGTTTTGAGGAAGTAAAGGATGTTAGGATCTATTTTAATGTTGACAAATTTCAAGACAATGTGTTGTACCTTTAGTTTCTCTTATTTTATTACAAGAGTCATTGATTATTATCTTGGGAGAGTGAGGTACACGAGCCTTCTAGGTCTAGCAAAATAATATCATAGTAGTAAGCATGAGTTTAGCTTAAAGCTGGCTCCTGTCAAACTTTTCAGAAGCTGTTTGAGAATGCCCGTAAGTAGTTAATACAATTTCGATGAGATTTCAGCCCACTACCAAAAATAGTCATCAGCCCACCTCCCACTTTGCTGAGCTGCTTGGGCAGCGAACTTACTACTTTGATCAGAAAGTTTCTACATATATAGAAACCAAACTTCAGAAATTAAGAGGGCAAACAAATGATTCACTTTTTGTGATTTAGAGAGAGCCCTACATGTGGCCCTAATTCTCACGGCTCGAGTGATTATTTCTTTTTTGAGAGTTACCAACCATTTGAGATATTATTAAATTTGAATTTAATAATGTGCTCATGAAAGCTTTTGAAAATCTGTCACACATTATATAAACACATTACTTGGCCTGCAATTTCATAAAGTTTCAATGCGCAATGCTAACGTATAATTGACGCATTTTTGACCGGAAGAGTCAGTTTGAAGATCCTCAAGTCAATGACGGGATATCCCAAGAGTCCTAATTCGTGGCTTAGAAAGCTAATTTGGAGAGTGGGCTTTTCGATAATGATCATATGTCAAGAGAAGTCAGCTAAGAAGGTCAAATGTGTCTTTAGCTGCTGTATTGTTAGTTTAATTTCTAGTGGATTTTTTTTTACTAGCTTGAAAAGCTCAGAAGGTTTTTTTTCAAACTAGCTGGTTCATGAAATTTTCTTTATTAACAGGATCGCATACCATTTACATTTCCACAAGTTTTGTAGTTGTGATTACCCAACTATAGTCACTTTTCTAAAAGAGGTGGGTCTAAATCCCTGCTGGCTTTTTCAATTTGTATCAGAACCTCATTTCAGTCTTTGACCCACATTGTTTTTGCATGAGTTTAGAGTTAGGTTATGTTGTAGGAATTCAGAATTGGTGGTTGTCAATTTTCACTTTTTTATATATGTCGTATTTTGTTTTGTAATGAAAATTACCAAAGAAGAAGCTTGTTAGGTCTACTTTTAATATTGGAAAATTTCATGACAATGTGTTATACCTTAAGCTCTTACTTTACAATGTCTTCGGTGCCGTTGGATATAATCTTGGGGTGCAAGATTTGTGAGCCTTTCTAGTCAAGTAAATTTATGTTATACTAGTTATCACGAGTTTCGTTTAATGACGGCTTATGCCAAAATTTTCTAGAATCTTCTGAGAATACTCAGAAGCAGTTAGCATGATTTTGGAGAGTTATCAGCCCACTACTAAAAAGGCAAAAACAAATATCAATCCACGTCCCATCATGCTAAACAGCTTTAACTGGGGAAGTATTGTTTTAACCGGTAAGTTTCTACACACATAGGGATTAAACTTCTGACAGGAGTGGTGACAGACAAATGATTCAATTCTTCTAATTTAGAGATGGCCCTAAGTGTGGCCCAGATTTTCAAGGCTTATGCAAAGCACTACATTTTGGAAAGTCGTCAACCATTTAAGAGATTTTCATAGTTTCTAGTGAAAGTTTCCAAAAATCTCTCAAAGTCTCACCGTAACATTTGAATACATTATTTAGCCTACAATCCTACGGAATTCTAATATGTGACTCGTATGTAGAATTGAGCCATTTTTTACTACAAGAGTCGGTTTAGAAATTCTCAAATTGGCAAAAGAATATCACACAAGTCTAAAAGGAGATCAGATTTGTGGCTTCAAGAGCTAATTGGAATAGTTGGTTCTGTGGTAGGGGTCACGGGATAGGGGTCATCGGCTAGGGGGTCTAGTGCATATTTACCTATTATATTGGATTTTTGAAAAATTTTCTCTCGGACTAATTGATTCTCAATTTTTTTTTTTTTTTTGTCAATAAGATCATGGGCCATTTACATTCCCACAAGCTTTTATTTATCTTGTTGTGATTGCTATTACCCCAACTCCATCCGCCTTTTAAAAGAGGTGGGTCTAAATCCCCACCAGTTTTTCCAAAAGACCTTAGTCTCTCTTTGTGCTAAAATCAAATGTATGGACCTGCCTTGATTTCTAGTAAGAAAAAAGCCTGCCTTTTTGTTTTTGGGTCATGTGATCTTCAACCATACAATTTGTAGAATAGATTTTAGCTCCATGCTATATTACCCTAATTACCTTATATAAGAAATATCAAAATGAAAGAATCTGTAGAACTTCCAATTTTGCTTTTTGAGATCATTTGGTCCTAGGCAAAAAAAAAAAAAAAAATTACTGGAAACAATTACATCAAAAAACTAAATCCCGGTATAACACTGTAT
Organism: Nepenthes mirabilis; assembly: GCA_025585075.1. Lineage (NCBI taxonomy): Eukaryota > Viridiplantae > Streptophyta > Magnoliopsida > Caryophyllales > Nepenthaceae > Nepenthes > Nepenthes mirabilis. Next base: position 19,538 of record JAODPA010075356.1, read on the forward strand.
ATTCCAGCCTTCATTGTAATATCCCGGATCACCGCTTGAATTATTTTAATATTTATTGTGATTTTGGGATTATTTGAGAGTATCAAAAATTAATTTAATATTATGAAATTATAAAGCGAAATCAAATTTGTGGCGTGGCGTGGCGCCCGAAAGGGAGAAGGAAGAGGGAAGGTGAGCAGCGGCGCCGGCAGGGAAATCGCGCGGAAGGAAGGGAGGAGAGAAGAGATCGGCGCGGAGGAGCACCCAGCAGGCAGCACGGCAGAGCTGCGGCGGCGGCGCTCGTAAGGAGATCCCCATGAGTGGTTGGCGGCAGTCATATGAGGCAGTGGCAGTGGTGCGCGCGAGGTTGGTGGTGCGCGCGATGCAAAACCCATGAACAGAGAAAGGGTGAGCAACGGCGGCAGCACGCGCGGCGAAGAAAGAGAGAACTCGCCAGGGAAGGTCGACAGCCGTGAGAGGAGGCAGCGGCGGCACATGGGTGAGGCGGAGGCAGTCATGGGCAAGCCAGCACAGCACGGAGGAGAGAGAAAGCGCACTGGTAGAGAGAGAAAGGGCACGGCCAAGGAGAGGGCTGCGGATGTGGTGACAGCTGTGGTTATGTGATGTGGTCTCAAATTATATGATATGATATTGTCTATGGGATTTAACCGGATGACTATTTGTTATGATTATATCCCGGAGGGACTGTTTGATACGAACGATGATTTAGTACAAGATATCTCCTCGATTTTTAGGGATTTCAAGGACCTTGTGTTTGTCTTATATGGTTGTTTTGTGATATTCCTTTCTCAAATTTATATCTACTGTTTTATATGACAATGATACTTGCTGAGTCCTCGGCTCCCATTTTCATGTTTTATCCCTTAATATTAGTGGCTTGGATATGATTGCAGGAATTCAAACTCGATCGGAAGCAGCGTTGCTTATCTGGTGAGTATAGATAGTTATGCTTATTAGGTTTTTGATGTCCGGGGTGTATTTAGCTTCATGTCGGCCGGATGTAGGCCGTGGATCATGTATCGAGAATTGTAAATTATTTACATAAGATGAATTGCTGTTTTGTGGATATCTCCTTATTGACTTTATGGATAGCAGGTTGTATATTATATTGTCCGGATTTATATTCGATGAGATCTTATACGAGTTTTATTATGTTGGGTCATGTATACGCATGGATTGTCATCCGAGGGTCAAGTTTGTCATTATAGATGTTGAAATTTTATATTACTGCGGATTATTATTATTATTAACCTACATATATGTTCCTAGGTCGTGACATTCATCAACCATGGTGAGCACAATTTCTCTTTATTTGGGTAAAGTTGAAAATTAAATGTTTATACAACCACAATAAACAGAATAAAATTAGTATAAATAGAGAAAGCATTGACCCATAAATACAATTGCATTTTTATCTTAATACCTTGGAGTTGGAGCATGATTTGCATCCTAGTGATAAACTTCTTGCAAAGAGATAGTGGCTTAAATCAGATTGGATTATTCTTTAAGACCATTAGACAGAGCTACAGAAGAGGAGAATGGATCATTATCCATTGTGCTTTTAATCTGATGTGTCTATGTGTGTGCACAAGAGAGAGAGGGAGGGAGGGCGGGGAGGAGGGAGGAAAAGAAAATGAAGAGGATTACATAAATTTGCCTTTAGCAAACTCAGTTTTCATCCCTCAGTGACATACAAACCAGAAATTGAAGCTCAGCCCCTCTTTTATTTCTTACATTAGCATTCCATAGCAGAGGAATCAGAACAAATTGAAAGTTACAGAAGATAGCAGTGCTATGCAAATCATGGATTGCTCAATGTGAAGTTCACTGGTGAAGTCTACAGAAGCAGAAGCTAAAGAGATGACTCAGTATGTCAAGTAATATCCCTTAAATTTGAAATGACACCATTGTAATGCAGAACCAGGTCACCTCGAATTTCAACTCTAGATACCACTAGGACATGTAGAAGTTACACTCTAAATGTCAAAATATGTGAAAGTGTAGATTGTGGAACTTCAAATCCCATGTAACCCTTGAATTTTGCCTTCAATTCCCACATCTAAACACATTAAAAGGGTAGCCCAATGTAGGAAGTTCCACATTCTGTGGTCTAGTGAAGGTTACGTATACTCTATGTTGTTAAAGGCATACCTCAAGTGCACCTAGCATGCTTAGGTTCGGAGCTCAAAACCTGGTGCTTCAATATATCTTGGTGAGGCTCATTCTGAGAGGCACGTGCCTAGGCTCTTAAGGCGCGCACCTTTTGTTGAGGGCAAAGACTCATTGCATACGGTATATGCAACCATACCCCTACAATGCAAGGTCATCTAAACACTCTAAAAGCAATAGAAAGGGGAAAAGCTACTGGAATTGTCTTCCATGCATGTGTGAAGGTGACTCGCACACAGAAAAGGAAAGGGAAAGACAGACAGAGATACCAAAACAGAGTGACCAAGAACGAGAATGAAAATTACATACTGGCTTTGTACTAATGGTGTTGTGTTGACCTTTGGCTGCACAATATGTCCAATAGCAAATATGCCACCTCCGTTTACACCATCCAAACAGTGTGCAAACATTTTTCTCACTTGCCCAGATGCAGCCAGCTGTGATATTATAGATGAATTTGATTTTCCAAAAGCAAGAACCCCATCAAGTGTATCATCAGATGAGCCCTGATCCACAAATTCACCAGCACTACACCTGTACCAACACACTGGAAAATGGAACACAGAAACTACAAAATAGAGCAAGTTGAGGCCTTAGCAGAGTTGGTTAAGGCTGTGGCAGCCTTTTCCATAAGAAAAAGCATTGACGACAAACAAAACAATTAATCAGATAGGATAATGTATATGCACCTGGTAGGGAAAAAATGAGGCGTCAACAATCTATAACCGAGGAAAAGGACCAACAACGAAGTATCCAAATAGATGAACAGAAAATCCTCAAAACTGCACAAAGCAGCATCCTCTAACTTGCAAATACTCCCAACTACAAGTTGCAATGCCAAGTAAATATATTTCTCAATTCAACACTTTTTTGGTAAGTACTCTCAATTCAACACCACGGGGGTGTCACCATACAAAATTCCAATCACTTACTGAATCCAACCAAATGAAGACCGCGATAATAGCTCTAAAACGACCATCATAGGCTTCTCCAAAAGAAAATCAAAGCTCAATGAGAAAAAGAAAAAAGAAAATAAGAAAATAATAATAATTCTTAGCCATAATTAATATTCCACTCAAGCCTTTAAAGCCCTTAATCTTTCCAGCCACTTTTCACATTAGCTCCTGCCATGATAGCCTTGTAATCCTCCATTCTTGTCATTTGAATGCCCTCAAAAAGTTTTCACACCTTTATCATCATTTTCCAGAAAAGAGAGGCCCAAAAGTTTACTAAAACTATAACACAAATTTGAAAATGTGTTTGTAATTCAAATGAGACTCATCAGAGATCAGACCACACGTAAAATATGATTTTAGCTTGGCAAAAGCATCTCCACTCCTATCCATTGAACTGCCAGTTTCAATCCCACAGATTCACTACCAAAAACTCATCAGATGCACACTTCACTTGAGATATAGGATCAACAACCACCAAAGTGTCGTTAACAAATTCATGGTCAGATTGGAGGGTTGCACTTAAAAACACTCATCATCTTCTTCATTCCATTCAAATAACTCACTCTAAGAAAATTCTAACAGAATCCCTCCATTGATGAATGATAAATAGTTAGGCACTTGTACTTGATTGAGGGGGCTTCCATATCATCCTCATCTTGAAAAACTTCAGTCAACTTATTACCTAAAACATCCGATGCCTTTCAATCAGCAACTGAGTATGAGAGAAGTCAACAAAGCACAAGCAGTTGTAATCATCTGTAGAAAGTAATGAAGATGGGAGAAATCTTTTAACATGTCAATGGCTCCATGCCCATCTTATCTAATAATAGCCCACCACCAATAACTAGACTAGGCTCATCTAAAAACTTGCCCTGGCCAAAATTAGATTCCCATTCTCCCATCCATTATGTCACGCAGCTTTAATAAGCAAGCAGCCCAGCTCAAACGTTCAACTAACTAAAGGGCCCATAGATTCAATGGATGCTCCACAGCACGTGAGTACATAAACTCCATCTTCTCCTCCAAACAAGGAAGAATAAAAGCACGAGGGTTTCGACACCATTGTGAACATTATTCCTGTTTTCATGAACCAAAACAATGCTTGACACATGACCTAACTTCTATACACACCTTCAGTCATCAGCAACCCTGACAAACCAGACCCACAAATTTTCTGCTATAAATCCTCTTGCCCAGCTACATCTCTGGATCAAAGACTCAACAGGAAGGACACAATGACTAACAGTGGACTTAGCATCTACTTTTCTATTAACTCACAACTGCCACCAGGCTTTTATTTCTGCCATAACTCACAACTGACGAAACTACTTTCCATGGCAGATCAGAGGCATCACATGGTGCCAACTCCAAAGCTACCCACAGGCACCATGGAACCAAAAATGGAAGCAAGCCCAAACACCACCTTAAGAAAAAACTGATCGGCTTTACAATTCAATTTTACCCAGCTCTTCAAACAACTTAAGTCGCACAATCTATACACAGCATTCAAATCCCCCTCTGAACACTTACTAATTAATCATGCAGGGTGCACAAGGATCCTGTGTTGGGAGATCTGGGGTGCGTCAAAATGTCTACATCCTTACAACAATATTGTAGAGACACTATTTCCATGGTTTCATTGATGATAAAATAAATTTCTTTAGCCCCAAGACAGCAACCTCATTCTGTCCTGCTGGCATACATACAGGTACAAAAAATGCTTTTTCAGTCACCGCTCCTAGTAAGAGGGCCCAAAAGTCTCATGTCAACAAAATCGAGACATTTTTGTACCACCATGCAACTCAATCCAACAATCTTCCAAAAATCCCAACAATTTTAAAACCCGAATAACAAATTTCCACATGCCTAGAGTGCACCCCAACCCTTTCTATGTGTTTCTGCCAATTCATCGCCAAAATTACAATTGTACAACTTTGAAACCAACAAAATTGATTTATCCAATTAAATAATAGCATTGTTTCTTCCATAAGGTCAACATTCTTTCAAGTGTTAGCAGCATCACATCCCAAGCTAAAACATCTTTATATTTAGCTTGAAGTGTCAGCCTATGTAATAGATTGCATGCATGGATGAAAAGTATCAATATTGGACACAATTATATTGGTATTGAATAATACCGAACCCAAAAAAATTTTTTGTAAAACATAACTTGGGGCAAATATTGAGCGCATCAACCGGTATATTGCTTATATGACAATATATCGCAATTGCATGGTATCCAAAAATATCGGTAACAGACACACACACAAATATATATATCAGATAGTATTTTGCACATCAGCTAATATTTCATTCCATGATTGGATGGTAAAATAATTTTGCTGGGTATAGGAAAGTTAATTCACTTAACACTAGTTATCATAGTAGATCTGTCTACAATGGTAAAACATGTCAGTTGAACATCAATGCACCATGTCCATTCCACCTATTTATGCCAAATACCTAAACTTCTGAATAAGTAAACAAAAAAATTCAAGTCCCCATGGCCATATATTTTACAAATTCATCTTGCATGTACACCTGGAAAGCCTGGTTCATAATTTTTCCACAGGCATCAAAAGTTGTATTTTCAGACTATACACAGGTATTCCTCAACATAAAGTCAGCTTCTCCAATACTTTCTTGAGCCTCTCCATGAGATTCCTGGTGTATTTCTTATCCAAAGCAAAACAATTATTAATACCTCTCTAATTCTCAATCCAAACATTATGAACCTCACACCAGTACTACTTTTCTAGAAACAACAAAAAAAAAAAAAAAGACTAGCCAATACACAAGGCTTCCCACATTGCATGCTCTAGGGAGGTAAAATCAATGCACAATTAATCCAATGGTTTGAATCTATGACCTGTATGTCACAATGGAGTCATATTACCAATGTGTCAAGCCTCACCCATTTTTGATAGATATATAGAAGATTATTATTCCCCCTGCCCCAAATCTTTATGAAGGCAACACCAATGCCAGAAGTAAAATAAAGTTCTTTAAAAATCATCAACCAATTTACTATTTGGGAAAAGTAGCCCATTGAGAGAAAAACGAAAAATCATGTCTGCTTAACACCTCTAGAACCATACACAATGATATTGGAAAAATAATAGTAGCCTTAGGTAGCAGGAACAAAATGATGTCAACAATAAAGGTGACCGTGAATACAAGGATGCGGTGAACAAAATGATGTCAACAATAAAGGTGACCGTGAATACAAGGATGTGGTAAAATTGATGTGAGGCATATGACAAGAACCTAAATCAGAGGCAAATTGAAGATTGCACCCACTCAAAGCCTCATTCAGAGAATTATCTGATCTCTAGATAGATTTTACAGTCAAGTTTCAGAGAAGCAAGCCATATACCGAAGTACCAATATGATATTACTCATAGAAAATCATATTTTTTTTCCCATGAAGAATTCCAATTTTCTGATTCAACGTACAAAGGAACTAATCCAAAAACTATGATAACTACCTTCAGAAAACATTTGCACCATCTGCAGAAGTTCATCAACATGAGTATGGACATAAGGTTCATCAAGCTTAGCATGAGGTGCGTTTCAAGGCAAGATTTATAATTGGAAAACCTTGAAATGTCCATAGATATTTTTTTAGGCTTACAGTTCAATCCTCACCCAAAGAAGACACTTCCATTTGCAGCTGAAGTCTCAAGATCACCAGATACTTGATCGTACTGTATGATATCCTTGACAAAGTACCCAGTACTAGAGCTCCCATCTCCATATAACTCAGCATATGTACATGAAAGGTTGGGCTTACAGCCCATGAGAGGACCTCCATTTACCTCCAGACAAAATTGTCCATCACAGGAGAGCAATTTCGCAGTTAAAGAATCCTTTGGATTATACAGTGTGAGTTCCATCTGCCAAACAGGGTGTAGAAAGAAACAGATAGTTACTTTCAGAAACACCATTAGTGCCAAAATAAACCAAAATATCTATGGACACTATCATGCAGTCCCATTCCTCAAGCATTATATTAAACTATATGGCTATATATATTTTTAGTAATCAGCACATGTATCAGACCTTCCAATGTAACACACCTACTTTTTGGCCATTTTTTCACACTTCTCACTGATATTTAACAAAAACAGACATATGCTACTTAATTTTTACTCTAAGTTACAGAAGCTTAGAAACATGAATAATATCTATTCTAACCCTACAAGGGCAAAGGGCCAAATTAATACCAAAAAATCGTTCATAGATGCATTTTTTTATGAACTAACAGTGATAAAAATTTCAGTTTATGTTCTTCCAACTGACACTAGTGTGGAAAAACTGATTTTATCTAACTATGAAATAGCACTTGAATTTGGACACTTTGGAGGATTGTCTGAGATTTTAGTGTGAGTAGATACTAACACAAACATTTTAACATAAACATTGTTCAGTGGCAGGCAGTCATTTAGCTAAAGACAACAACGTCAATTCTAAAAAACTTCTGTCATAGAAGAATTGATTTCATTCTATTGGCATTTTATTTTCAATTAGCTAACTTGCTGATATAAGGTCCTATGAAAATAGAAAGAAACAGAGAAAGGGAGAGAGAAGAGAGAGAAAAAAGGCATTGGTACATGACTAAGCAAGTAAAGAAGAAAGCGCACTTACACCATGGTACCCTCTTTCAGGGCACTCAGTGCACTCAATGCAGTTAACCCACATAACATCACTCCCAGTATCCACTTGCATATAGTAACTGTTTGAAGGGTTTCCAATTCCCACCTTGGTATAGTAAAGCCTGAATTCAAGCAACAAAACTGCTTGATTATATAAGAAAATCATAGTTCAGCTACCATGCCATCAAAATATTAAAATATATAATATTTTAATATTATATACTAGGAGTAAGTGTAACTTGCAACAGCCAGAAGAGTGAATGCAATTCTAAACAAAACCAGGTTGATGAAATAAGGAGAGAAGTGATAGGGGAGACAAGTAACAGTCGACAAATATATATACAGATGTGTGTGTGCGTGCGTGTGTGTGTGTGTTGCCCATGACATCCCCATTGAATAAAATCTTCAAATAGAATACCCATCAAAACGCACAAATTAATAGAAAGGCATACTTGCCGACTGATCCAGAGGAGTCTCGATTCAAGTCATCACCAAAATCCACTTAATGAGGATAATTTACAGCTAATACATGCAACCTTAAAAAGGTAAAATAATCATAATACGTCCATCAAAGAAGAACTTCAATTACAAATACCCACAAAACCCGGAACTTGATCAAATTTTAAATAACCCAGTAAGGCAAAAATTACAGAATGATCTATAAGATGCAATTCGTCAGCAAAACCAACCTGATTAAATTAAGAGCATAAGCGAACATAGAACAATACAGTATTAACTACAGTTCAGCCAAAAAAGAAAAATTCAATTGGAAATTCCAATCAGACAAGGAAACTCGATTAGAAAACAAATAACTCGAAAAGGCATAACAAATTGATGACTAACCCGAAAGAGTCTGGACGGCCAGTTCCACCAATTGGAAGGGCGACGTTGGATAGCATTCTGAGGCGATTGGTGTCGTGAGCTTTTAGGGAGTTGAGGGAACGATTCGTGCCCGCATATCTGTACTTCAAGCTGAAAATTGCGTTTGCCGAAACAGTTGCATTATTAGAGATCAGTATATTGTATAGTGCTAATATGAGAGTAAGATAAAGGGCAGGGATTGCAGAGGATCCGTGATTAGCCATGGCGATCATTGTCGCCATCGATAAGAAGACAGTTTCAGCCACTAATTAGAACACAAAACGAAAGAACTCCCTTCTCTATCTCCGGTAACTAGGTCATTTTATAACCAAACAAACGAGATGTGCTGCCTCGTTTGTCAGATTTTTTCGGTAGCCTTCCAGCTTCCAAGTAGATATTTAATTTTTCAAGTTAGACGAAAACCCGAAAATTTTCTTCAACGGTAAAATATTACCGCCTTCCAAATTTTTATTGTAGTTTTTTGACACAGTCCATTTTATATTTCTATCACAAATCAATATTATTAAAGGTGGTAAGCTTTTTTAGGTAATTTATATAAACTAATATGTAGGAATATTACAATTATTCCAATCACGTGGCCCACTTTATAAACAAATGTAATAAATTTT